>JAJOHK020000374.1:0-28328 GCA_022457215.2 Leucocoprinus gongylophorus | reverse complement strand
AGTTTGAAGAGGGAGTTTGGAGAAGAAGAAGAAGAAGCAGTAAAGATAGCAGAGTGGAGGAAGTTGGAGCAAGGAGGAAAGACAATGGAGGAATGCGTGCAGGAGTTCAAACAGGCAGCAAGAGGAAGTGGGTATGAGGGGAGGCCGTTAGTGGAGGAGTTTAAGTGAGGAATGAATAGGAGGATTAGGAGGAAGTTGATGGAGGCAGAAAACCCGCTAGCCTCCATTGAGCAATGGTACAAGAGAGCAACAGCCCTAGATAGGAATTGGAAAGAAAGCAGGAAGGAGGAAGAAAGATTAAGAGAGAAGAAGAAGACGATAGAAGGTACTCCGAAGCAGGAGCAGAGACAGATAATGCCATGACCCTTAGTGTGGCAGAGAAGGCAAATGCCTTCTCAGCAGGCAACAACAGGGCCTACTCCGATAGAAGAAGTAGAACAAACAAATGCAGTAGTGGTGAGGGGAGTGGGGCAAGGAGCAGAGATTCCTTCTAGATGAGATCTCTATGCAATGGAAATAGATAGGGGAAGGAACTGTTTTGCTTGCAGGGGATTTGGGCATATGGCCTGTCATTGTAGAAATAGAAGGAGAATGATGCAGGAGAGGAGGGTAGAATATAGGGGAGGAAGGATCAAGGAGATTAACGATCACAGAGACAATTTAAAAGGGGTGGAGAATCTAGAGCTCCTTGACTAGATTCTCAAAATAAGTATAGTGTATTAGCCAGGAAAATAAATGCCAATACACCTAAATTAGAGGAGAAAGAAGTAAGAAAGTCAGAAAGAAAAACATTGAGGGAAGTAACCATAAAGATTGGATTAGAAAGGATAGACATGTAAGGGGGAATTACAGTAGAAGTGCTGTTGGATAGTGGGGTGACTGGATTAGTAATGAGCTCTGAATTTGCAAGAAAGCAGAACTTTAAGCTAAAAAAGTTGGAGAGGCCAATAAATATGAGAAATGTGAATAGATCGTTGAACAAGAAGGGGTCTATAGAAAATACAGTAGAGGTAAACATCTACTATCAAGGACATAGGGAGAGGACGGAGATAGATGTCATTGGAAGACAGAAGTGGACAGTGATTTTGGGGATGCCATGGTTGGCTTGTCACAATCCAGAGATTGATTAGAGAATAGGAGAAGTCAAAATGACAAGGTGTCCAGAAGAGTATGGAAAGCAGTAGAGACTGGTGCAAGAGAAATCAGGATGGGAAAAGCAAAAGGAAGAGGAAGCAAAGGAAGAAGCCAGGAGAAAGAGAGAAGAAAAGAAAATGAAAATGAAAATGAAAAAGGGGAAGACAATGGAGATGAAGAAAGTGGTGGAGGAATGGGAGATATAGAATGAAGAAGAAGAAATGGCAAGGTTGGAAGCAAAGGCAAAGAAGCTGGTACTGGAGAAGTTTCATGAGTGGATAAAAGTGTTTGGGAAAAAACAATCGGAGAGAATGCCAATGAGGAAACTGTGGGACCATGCAATAGAGGAGTTTGTTCCGAGGAAGGGAAAGGTGTATCTGCTGTCAAGAGAAGAAAGAGAAGAGGTGAGGGAATTTGTAAAGGAGCTGTTATGAAAAGGATACATTCAGCCATCAAAGTCACTGCAAACTGTTATGATTCAATGCTCAAAGTGTTAAGCAAAGAACTAACTCTTGTATTGAGTGATACAAGAGAACTCGATAGAGTTCTTAATACAAAGTAGTCTACCTTATATACTATTACCCATGGTTTATGCTAGCTACTGTGCACCCTACCCTAAATAACTATGAGTATAACATGAGGCCAGCATGTGTTGTCCCTACTGTATGATGTCACTTTGTTCTAGAACCTTCTACTTCGTTCTTCCAAGTCCTGTGATCAGTCTTGTGACTACGCCATCAATTTGTGACTGATAAACCCTAACCTGAGTTGTTCTAAAAATAGAAAATTAAAAAGGAAAAAGAAAAGTAAAATAAAATAAAGTGAAAAGAGAAGATAAAATAAAGTCCACCATCAACAATCTTGACACAAATGGCACTGGTATTCTTTGTGGGAAAGAAAGACAGTAAGAAGAGAATGGTACAAGACTATAGGTATCTGAATGAGTGAACAATTAAGAATAACTATCCACTTTCACTGATATCAGACATTTTGGAAAATATTGGGATGAAAAAGGTGTTCACAAAGATGGATCTGAGGTGGGGGTACAATAATGTGAGGATAAAGGAGGAGGATGAATGGAAAGCTGTGTTCACGACGCCAGAAGGGTCGTTTGAACAAACGGTAATGTTCTTTGGGTTGACAAGCTCACTAGCAACTTTTCAGGCCATGATGAATGAGCTGTTAAGAGATTTGATCAATACAGGGAAAGTAGCCACTTTCATTGATGATGTGATAGTAGGGACAGAGATGGAGGAAGGGCATGATGAGTTAGTAGCGGAAGTAATCAGGAGACTGAAAGCCAATGATCTATATGTAAAGCCAGGGAAGTGCAAATAGAATGTTAGGGAGATAGGATTCTTGGGAGTAGTAATAGGGCTGGAAGGAATTAAGATGGAGAAAGAGAAGGTGAGGGGAGTATTGGAATGGCCGACACCAAAGTGTGTCAAGGACATCCAAAGGTTTTTAGGATTAGCAAACTACTATTGCCGATTCATACAAGGCTTTGTGTTTATTGCAAGACCATTGCACAATATGGTAAAGAAGGATAGGAAGTGGGAGTGGATGGAAAAGCAGGAAGAGGTATTTAAAAAACTAAAGAAAAGATTTATGCAGGAACTAGTACTGGCAGCACCAGACCTGGACAAAAAATGAGGATGGAGGTAGATGTATTAGATTATGCAACTGGGGGAGTACTGTCAATGGAGGGAGAAGATGGAAAGTGGAGACCAGTCACATTTCTTTCCAAGTCATTAAATGAGACAGAAAGAAATTATGAAATACATAACAAGGAAATGTTGGCAATTATCAGGGGGTTAAAGAGTTGGAGATATTTGTTGGAAGGGGTGCAATTCAAGTTTGAGATCTGGACAGATCATAAAAACTTGGAGTATTTTTATGAAAGCACAAAAGTTAAACCAAAGACAAGCTCAATGGGCACTGTATTTGTCTAGATTTGATTTTACCTTGAAACATGTGCCAGGAACAAGGATGGGAAAAGCAGATGGACTGAGCAGGAGACTGGACTGGAAAGTGGGTGTAGATAGAGACAATGAGAATCAAGTATTTATAAAGGACTATTGGATTCATAAATTACAAGAAGTAGTAATAGAAGGACCTGAAGTAGATATAATAGAAAAAATAAAAAAAGCTAGGAGTAAGGATGAAGATGTAGTTAGAATAGTGGAAGAGATGAAGAAAGTGGGAGTGAAGGAGTTACAAGGAAACAAGTAAAAGATAGAAGGGAATTTAGTGTTGAAAGAGAGAAAGGTGTATGTACTGAAGAAGGAAGAGTTGAGAGCAGAAATAATCCGGTTACACCATGATGTGCTGGCAGTAGGGCATGAAGGAAGGTGGAAGACAGTGGAATTGGTGATGAGGAATTATTGGTGGCCAGGAGTGACAAGAAATGTGGGGAAATATGTGGAAGGATGTGATCTATGTCAAAGGATGAAGAATAGGACGGAAGAGTTGGCAGGGAAATTGAAGTTAAGTGAGGTACTGGAAAAACTATGGTCACATCTAATGGTAGATTTCATTACAAAGCTACCGGTAGTAGCAGGAAAAGATGCAATATTAGTAGTGTGTAATAGGCTATCAAAGATGACACACTTTGTAGCCATGACTGAAGGAACATTGGCAGAGAGATTAGCAAGGTTGTTCTGGGATAACATATGGAAGTTGTATGGGTTACCTAAAAGTATGGTGTTGGATAGAGGACCACAGTTTGTGGCAGAGTTGACAAGAGAGCTGAATAGAATATTAGGAATAGAAACAAGGTTGTTTACAGCATTCCACTCACAAACGGATGGGCAGACGGAACGAATGAACCAAGAGTTGGAGCAATACTTAAGGTTCTTTGTAGAGCATAGACAGAAAAATTGGCCAGAGTGGTTAGCATCAGCAGAATTTGCAGTGAACAACAAGGTTCACACAGTAACAAAAGTTTTGCTATTTATGGCAAACTATAGGAGAGAATTGAGAATGGGGGGAGATATTAGAAAAAAGGAAAAAGTGGAGAATACAATGGAGTTCATGGAAAGAATGAAGAAGGTTCATGAGAAAGTAGGAGCAGTACTAAAGAAAATGCAGGAGGAAATGAAAAGACACATGGATAGGAGCAGGAAGGAAACAGAAAGGTGAAAGAAGGGAGACAGAGTATTATTGAGCACTAAAGATTTGGTGTTCAAAGAAAAGCTAGTACAAAAGTTAACAGAGAGATATGTTGGGCCATATGCAATAGAGGAGGTAGTATTAACAAACATAAAGGGAGGGTAATATCAAGATCAAAGAAAGTGGACTTGACTTATTTTCTTTTCTTTTCATTTTTATTTTTTTTTCGATTTATTTTTCTATTTTCCATTCTTAGAACAACTAGGGTTAGGGTTGATTGGTCATGCTGTCACATCAGTCACAACTTGATGGTGTAGTCACAAGACAGATCATGAGATATAAGAGAATTTAGTAGAAGGTTTTAGAACAAGTGACATTATACAGTATGGACAACATATACTAGCCTTATGGTCTACACATGGTTGTTTAGGGTAGGGTGCACAGTAGTGAGCACAGACTATTGGTAGTAGTATATAAAATAGACTACTTTGTAAAGGGATCTCTATTGAGTTCTCTTGTATTACTCAATATAAGAGTTGTTCTATTGTCTAACCCTAAGGACTTTAGTTCATAACATATGTAGAGTGTATAAACCCTGTGCTCAGTGATGTGAACTTGTAGAATGACCTTGACTTCAGCTTATATGTTATGCTATCTATATTACAACTCAAAGGTCTTAGAGCTGGTCAATGAAAGGAACCTTGTATATGGTTTACACAAGAGAACTTAATAAAGAACTCTGTACAGGATTGTTTACCTTATATACCCAGACTGATAGTCTATACTACTACTGTAATTAGCCTACCCTGAATAACTATATATCTTTCTTAAGGTCAACATGTGCTATATATATTATATGATTGTTATGAACTAAAGTCCTTAGGGTTGGACAAAAGAACAACTCTTGTATTAAGTAACACAAGAGAACTCAATAGAGATCTCCTTACAAACTAATCTACCTTATATACTACTACTGATGATCTGTGCTCACTACTGTGCACCCTACCCTAAACAACCATATATAGGACATGAGATCAACATATGGTGTTTATGTTGTATAATGTCATTTGTTCTAGATCCTTCTACTTTGTTCTCCATATCTTGTAACCTAACCCTAATCCTATGTTCTAAAAATAGAAAAATAAGAAAATAAAACAAAATTAAAATTAAAATGGAGAAAAACTAAGTCTACCATTTGTGAGCTTGACAATAATGTTATTCTCTTCTAGAACCTTCTATTTTCTTTTATTATAATCCTGTGATCATTATATTGTTGTAGCAACCACTCATCACTCAAGGACAAATGATCTCACAATGAGCAGAGCTCTCCAATGGGCTATCAAGTAAAGAGTAGGGGAATTACAAGAAAACTCGACAAGGAGCCCTTGCTGCATTGCTCCTCTATATATACTATTACATCGTGGTCCATGCTACAACAATGTGTTTACCTCATGTTCATCCACCATGCTTCTACCTCATATCCTATTACTCATCCACATGTGTTTTCCTTAAGGCCACCATGCTTTCTATATATGCCCTAACATTATACCTTTAATCTCCGCTATACATGTGCACACCATGAGGAACCGTTGTCCCTTAACGTCATCCCTAACCCTAACTCCTTCTAGACTGTTCTAGACTCCATCACATGACTTCCAGGTCATGTGCCTATCTTCTATCACTTTGTCCATTGTAGACTAATAATTACCACTACAATATTTACTCTGTCCTAACCCTAATCCTACAGTCTTGTCCACACTCTCGTACTATAACATATATCATGTTAAATTCTAAATAAAAGAGAAATGAAAATGAAAAGAAAATAGAAAAGGAAAAATAAAATATAGTCCAATATTTGTAACACTGACATTATCCTCCCTTCAAAGTTTCTCCTTCAAAAAAACTGACTTCTACTTTTGCTAATCTCTTTCTAACTTCCTCAGATATTCTTCCTGAAAGTTTCCATCATCCTATCCATATAACATCTTCATTGTGTATTTGCCTAGCAACTCCTCCCCTTTTAAAGTTTCTTTCTTCTATTATATTCAACTTTTCTTATCTTCTAACTTCTGCATTTACTCTTCCTTTAAACTCTGCTACTGCCTTCTTTGCATTTTCCAAGTCTTCTTCTCTTTCCCAGCTATTATGTTCTTCTGCTGTAAACCACATTTATTGCACCAAATACTTTACTACTCCTTTTACTTTTCTTTTGTTTAATATCTTTTCCTTTTTCCACTCTTTAACTTCCTTTACTTCTACTAGTTTTACTTCCTCTACCTTTTGTTCTTTTATCTGTTCCTTATATCATACTATTTGATTAACATTTACAACTGGGTGAATTCTCATTAAGGTTGGCAGTCATAGCTTGACTACATAGGTAGATACTACTTTCTGGATAAGATATGGACCCACATATTGATCCACTAGTTTTTTTACCAGTCTTTCTTTGAATACTAAGTTCTTCATACTTAGCACTACCTTATTACCTTTCTTCTATTCCTCTATCTCTCTTCTCCCTCTATCCACCTGTTGTTTCATCTCTTTCTATACTTTTCTTAATACTACTTCAACCTTCTCCTGTATCTTTTTCATTCTTTTTACAAATTCTGTTACCTTCTCTACCTTTTCTTTTATTCTAATATTTATCCCTATTCTTAACTCTCTTCCATAATTTTTCATAAATGAAGATACTTTAGTTGTTGAATATGTCTTGTTATTAATTGCAAACTCTGCCAATGCTAACCATTCTGACCAATCTTTCTACCTATGGTCTATAAAGAATTAGAGATACTGTTCTAGCTCCTTGTCATATGCAAGTCCACCTGTCCGGAAATAACATCCCCACGGTGAAACCACCTCTGAACCATACAAGCCCGCCTTCCACGGCGGTTACCTTTCTTGCAACATGTCTTATGGCAGTGCTACAACCCTCCGGGTATTCTGTCTTCCACAGCAGAGATACTCCTATTCAACTCAGTCTTCCATGATGGAGTTACTCCTGTCAGTGTCTCAATACTAAAACCTCCACTCGGAGCAATAGGGGTTTTACCACTGAAACCCTGAGCATTTCCTATAATATCAGTTTGTATATAAGACTAGTAGTTACACTGTAATTCGCTAGTCTGATAATCAACAGAGATAAACTCTCATTGAACTCGATCTCCAGTGTTCAATGGCAACACACCAATCAGTACTCACTCCCACTTGGACTTTCTCTCCTTCATCTGAAGTTGCGACCACGCAGCAGACAGATGGCACAGCACATAAGCTGAAGCCAAGGTTGTTCCACAAGTCCGCTTATCTCCGAATCCATTCTGCAGACTTCCACCCTGGTGTGAACCATGCCTGACACTCCTAATCTATTTGTTTATCTGTTTGGGGATGGAACAATATCAACAACTTTGTTTCAATACCTAACATGTTGTTTAACTCTTTTATTATCTTTGTTGTAAACTGTAGTCCTCTATCTGATACTATGTTTTCTGGCAACCTATACAACTTCCATACATTATCTCTGAATAATTATACTAGCCCTTTTACCAATGTCCCTTCTATTATTGCCACAAAATGTGTTATCTTAGATAACTTATTGCAGACTACTAGAATTGTATCTTTTCTCACTACTAACAGTAACTTTGTAATAAAGTCCACTGTCATGTCAGATATGTGAAGCCTGGACACTAGCTTTTTTATTTAAATTTTCTTTTTTTTCTTTTTTTTTCTTTATTCAGATCTAAGGTTAGAGTTAAGATTAGAGTAATATCAAGATCACACTGTTATACATCAGTCACACTAGATGACATGGTCATAGTAATAGTCACAAGTTATAAGGTTACAGAGAAGAGTATAAAAGGTTCTAGAAAGATAATATTATATAATATGTATTACACATGTTAATCTTAAGATAAACATATGGTTATTTAGGGTAGGCTAGAGAAGTAGTAGCATGAACCATTGTAGTTTAGTATATAAGGTAGATAATCTTGTACAGAGTTCTCTATTGAGTTCTCTTGTGTTAACTCTAATATAAGGTTCTTTTTATTGACCTGCTGTTACAAACTTCATTCAGCTTGTATCTCCACAACCAGTGGACCAATTTTCACAAACTCAGTTGTGCTGAAAAGCCTTAAATGAGGGCTATTTGCACATATATGAGATGTATAAAAGCAACAACAAATAACTGAGATATTAGATCATCAGTAACTATAAAAGCTTTATTTGCTAATATCTCATAAACAGCTAGAAGGATTTGTATGATCAAACTTTTGCTGGAAAGTGCTCATCAAACTGTTTCCAATGATATATAGTATATTCCAAAGCAATAAGTATTGATAGAGATACAAGCATATCAATATAGTGGCATAATTAGTTATCTTCTAAAATTAGCCTGACAGCTGCTATGACAGATGACAGCTCTCATTAGGTATGAGTTTTGATCATACTATGGAAACAGCTTGTACACAGACCATTACTCTTTTGTATATATCTCTGTATCTAAGGATTAGATCTTAGACTTAACAACATCAATTTTCATCAATTTTTATCTTTTATTATCTGTATTAATCTTAATCATCATTGTTATTATTATTGAACTTCTGAATCATTTCTAAACCTCTGAGAGTATATCTAAGATTCAGATATCAAAAATAAATAAGTAGTTTATTTTGTGATAATTAACATAATTTATATTTTATGTAAAGTTTGTAAAGTTATATTTTAGCATCGCTTCTTTTCCTCTTACCACCATCTTGTATGGTAGTGCTTATTGGAAAGTTAGTGAATAAATTGTTTTCTTCTTCTACAACCTTCAGCACTTCCACCACAGCTTCATTTTCCAAGACCTCTTTACCAACTATGTCCACTGAAAAGGACATAGGGATGGACATTCAGTTGGGACGAGTCCCTTCTAACAATTTTGAGGTACGAGGGAGAAACTCTTTATCCTCTATCAACTCTTCCAGAGATTCCTCAATGGTTTCATCTAGTCGAGCCACCCCCTACCATGATAGGATGGATACCAACATGGATTATGTTCTGACCATCAATGAAATGAACAGCGAATGTCCTGAGCTATCTTATGAGACAAAACAAGAGAATGTAATCAGGTTTGGTATAGCGGCTAACCAGCAGGTACTCATGGGGCTTCATAATGCAAACAATGAGGCAATCCCTACTCATACCCAACATGAGGATGATATTATTAACATTCAACTTCTGTATGACCCACATGCTCCAACTGAGCCAGAACTTTGGAGTGGTTCCTTCTACCCTATTTCTCTTCACGGTTCCATGGAACATTTCACTTCTGACTCCAAGAATATTAAGATTACCCTTAACTTCATGGCAAAATACATTCAAAACAAGAAAGTCAACGATGTAAAAGCCAATGATATTAACAATTTTGATGGCATGGGTGATGCCATTTGGAATTTCATTTCATTGGTTTATGAGGCCAAGTGGGATGCTTTCTATACTGATCATAAATCTAATATGCTTAGGATGAAAATTTCTTTGAAATTCACTCCGAGAAATCCTCCTACTAAGGGCAATGTCAATAAGGAAATTCCTAAGTGTTATAAGACAAGAGTACGGACAGACTTTGGCTAGGGTTAGGGTTAGCCGGATATAGTAAGATAGTATTATTATTAGTCTACAACAGATGGAGAGCACATGACCTGGAAGTTATATGATAGAGTCTAGGTTGGTCTAGAAGAATTGAAAGGAGTCTAGATGTGGAGTTAGGGTTAGGGATGACTTCAAGGGACATGGGTTCCTCATGGTGTACACATAGTGTGCACATGTACAGCGGAGATTAAAGGTATGACGTCAGGGCACATGTAAAAAGCATGGTGGCCTTAAGGAAAGCACATGTGGATGAGTAATAGGATATGAGGTAGCGGCATGGACATAAGGGCTGGACAATATTGTTGTAGCACAGACTACATGTAATTTATATAAATAGAGGAGCAATGCAGCGAGGGCTCCTTATCAAGTTCTCTTGTAATTTCCCCACTCTTTACTTGATAGCCTACTGAGAGCTTTGCTCGTTGTGAGATCATTTGTCCTTGAGTGACGAGTGGTTGCTACAACACTAAGTTGAGTCCAGTTACTATTAACAAAGCACCACCCCTCACTCTTCTTCTGGCCAAATCAAAGAAAGAGATCAATGCCATCTCCAAATATTTCCAGTCCAAGAATCACTCGGTCAAAAACAAAACTTCCAACGACAATCCAGGGAAATCATACACCCAAGCAACCAAACCTTCAGCGAATATGTCTGAAGTTTTAAAAATCAAGGAAACGTTTCCCTCATTAAATGCTCAGAAAATAGATCAGGTAAACAACATCGTCAATGGTCAAAACAAACCAAAGCCTCAAATTAAGATGACTACAAAAGGACCATCAAGGAAACATATCATCATTCCCATGAGTGTCGAAAACGTTTCATTCTTCATGAAGAATTCATCTATGAACATGGCCAACATCAACAGGTAGTTGCGAAATGTCAAAACTGACATTTTAGTAGATTATATCAGATCTGACAGCAATGGCATTACCATTGTCACGAACAAGGTCGCACAACAATCAGACTTGTCTATCATTGACCAATATATCAAGAATTCCAGTGACATCAACGCTCTTCAAGTAGAAGATTCAAGACTTCCTAAATCCAAATCGTACTTGAAAATCATTGGTATCCTGTTTTATCCTCATGCGAATTCGCAAGACAAACTTACTTTGGCAGATATCAAAACTATTCTGCAACAAAATCACATTTTTGACAACGTCACCCTAGCATCGAAACCAAGAGTAATCAAGGTTTCTCTGAAATCCGACATGGCAATCATTTGGATTGATATATGGGACGTTCAAAGTGGCCACAATGCTAAAATGCTCATTAACAGATGCTTCAATGTTGGTAACTATATTGCTACTATCAGAGGAGCAAATATGAACCAAGGAGTTCCTCAATGCAAGAAGTGGGGACATTTGACGTTTTCATGCAGAATACAAGGGGCAAAGTGCATCAAATGCAATGGACCGCATAAGTCTGAACACCACAGAGAGTTCAGTTGGTGTTATAAGGGTAATGCTAAACTTAACCCTCCTAGATTGGAAACCAAGAAGAGCGAACCATGCCCCCACTCATTCAAATGTTTGAACTGCAAAAGAGACCATCAAGCTGACTCCAACATTTGTCCATTTTGGAGATATCACTTCAATAGAAAATGGCATGTCAAAAAGTATGCTGAGATCTGTGAAAACAGGTCACAATTGCTTCATTTTGCAGTGAACAACAAGTCCAACCAATGATTGTGAGAAATCTCAAAGTTTTTTTGCAAAACATTTGCAAGAACTCTATCATCATCAACACTATCCTCGAAACTCAAAACTATTTTGATATCATATTAATTCAAGAACCTCCTTGGTTTGAAATTCACAAAATCCCAAGTTCTGCAAATTGTGATGGTGAACCTTTTATGGGTACCTACCATCATTCCAATTGGATTGCTTTTGCTAGGTCTCCTTCTAACAGTAATGATTTTCCAAGAGTCATCACTTACATTAACATTTGTCTTTCTTCCCTTCATTTTCTTCTTCGCAAAGATATTTTCAATCATCAAGATGTCAATCTTATTTCCTTTTCAAACAATGACATTTGTCATTATATTTTGAATGTATATTCTAATTCGTCTCATTTAGCTTTAAAGTATCTAAAGGATGCTAAAGTCAATATCAACAATATTCTTATCATGATGGGCAATTTCAACATCCATGATAGTTTATGGGACCCTTCTTTCCAGTTCCATTCTTCTATTAGTGATGATTTAATTATGATAGCTGACTCCTTTGATCTTGCCTTATCATCGCCGACTAACCCAGGTCCTACTAGATTCTCAGACACTATTGGAGAGTCCAATTCTGTGATCGATTTAATGTTTCTTCGACATGGATCAGTGGAATTGGACAAGCACATCATCCTCTCCAATTCTCAACTATCCTCTGACCATGCACCTCTTTTAGTTAACATTCCTATCTTCAAAGAAATCATTCAATCTTTGAAATTCACTATCCCTCCCAAGAGCGATCAAGAAATAGAATTCATCAAAGACATTATTTCCAATTTCAAATCGCTAGATACAACAAATATCGACAACTCCGAAAAACTCAAACAATTAGTCAACCAGCTTGGATTAATTGTCAAACAATTATGGTCCAAAAATGCAAAAAAATCAAAGATATCCAAATACTCCAAGCAGTGGTGGTTGGAATCATGCAGTCGAGCCCTAGATACCTATAGGTCAACAAGAAGTCATGAAAACTGGAAGTTCTTCAAATCAACAGTCAAAAACACCAAGCAGTCTTTCTTCAATGACAAAATTCAAGAAATCACGAATAAAAGTCGAGGCCCTTGGGAATTAATGAATTGGGTCAAGAAAAGAAAACTTCCAGCAACCAAAGCAATCACACACAATGACTGCCCTTGTTTTACTCCCAAATGTCTGTGGACCACCCTTCACAGTACTTTCAATACTGCTCTTCATCGTCCCATCAACCTAAGTGTTCTTGACGAAATACCTCACAAATCGTGTCAAACCTGGAACTCTTTTTCCAGATATGAATTCAAATCAGCAATCAGCAAGTGTATTGACACATCTGCTCCAGGCCCGGACAAGATGACATGGCAACATTGGAAACTTATCATCAAAGACGACGATTGTCTCTCCAAGATTATCAATATTGCTGATGCATGCATCAACCTCAGCCATTGGCCCAAATACTTCAAAGTGTCTACGACAGTTGTCATATCCAAACTGAACAAACCCTTGTATGATAACCTGAAAGCGTTCTGACCAATAGTACTCCTCAATACTCTTGGAAAACTTGTCGAAAAAGTAATTGCCGAAAGACTTCAGTTTATCGTTGTGTCCAACAACTTCATTCACCCGAGTTAACTTGGTGGCCTAAAATTCAAGTCTACTGCTGATGCCGGCATTGCACTTACTCACATCGTGCGGTCAGGATGGGTAAAAGAAAGAACCACTAGTACTTTAGCCTTTGACATAGCTCAATTCTTCCCTTCGCTAAACCACCGCTTTCTCGTATTAGTTCTTGAGAAAGCAGGCCTCAACCCTAGAGTTACAAACTTTTTCACAAATTATCTGATCCAAAGAAGTATGAAATACTTGTAGAACAATCTTTCACCTCCTTTTCTCGAGATCAATGTAGGAGTTGGTCAAGGATCTGCACTTTCCCCTATTTTATCCATGTTATATCTCTCACCGCTTCTATATATTCTAGAAAATAGGTTCAAAAATCTCAATATTCCAACTTCCATCCTTTCTTTCATTGACAATGGACTTTTTATCACTCAGGACAAATCCTTTTTCTCTTCTAATTCACACTTGTTTTGTGGTTATAACATTCTTTCCAAACTTTTAGATAGTTTTGGTCTCATTATCGAACATTCCAAAACTGAAGTCTTTCACTTTAGCAGAGCTCAAGGCATCTCAAATCCCCCTCCTCTCAATCTATCGCTTCTCGGAGGTCCAATCTTATGGCCCAAAGATTCGTGGAAATATTTGGGATTCATTTTTGACTGAAAATTACTATTCCACAAGCATATTGACCATTATGCCAATAAAGCGATATCAACAGTCAAGTGCATGAAACTCCTAGGAAATTTGTCACGAGGCATTAGTCTGCTGCAAAAACGACTTCTGTACAGATGTTGTGCTCTTCCGATAACCTTATATGGATTCCAGTTGTGGTTTTACAACAAAGCTCCAATATCTTACCACATGAAAATCCTCAACAAGATGCAAAGAAGAGCCGCCATTTGGATCTTAGGGGCGTTCAAAACCTCTCCTTTGGAAGGCATCAAAGCCTTTACGAGCATTATTCCAATCAGATTTCACCTTCATAAAATCGCAAAAAGGTCTCAAATTCATCCTTTCAAACTTCCCGACAGTCACATTTTGAAAAATCTTTTGGACAATTCGCCTCCTCAATCAAAGTCACCTAATTTGCATAACATTGGTTCATTGACCAATCGTCAGAGAGCTTTAACCAAGGGTCACCTTATTGACTCAAGCATCAAATCATATGGAATTTTTCTATCTTTTTCTTCTCTTGATCCTGAATTTTTTCCTGGTCATCGTATTATTGACAATTTTTCTAATTGCTTTTCTTTTAATCTAGTTAATAAAGAAAAAGATAAAAATCCCAAAAAGACTCGTGCTCAAGAACTAGATGAAATGGTTTTACAAAACTCTTCGTCTCCTCATTCAGCCATCATGATAACTGACGCTAGCATCAAAAACAACATTGCTACGTCCATCTCACATATCCACTCAGTGAACCAACCGCTTATCAAAACAGTTCATCATGTGTCCTTCATAACAATAACAGAAGCAGAGTTGTTTGCTATCAGATGTGGCATAAACCAAGCTTGCTCCATTAACAATGTCTCCAAGATCATCGTCGTAACTGACTCTATTCATGTGGCCAAGAAAATCTTTGATAGTAATGTCCATCCCCTCCAAATTCATACTGCTGCCATCCTAAATGAATTGCAAAATTTCTTCAACTCTAATGAGTCTAATTTCATCGAATTTTGGGAGTGCCCAAGTAAACTCAAGTGGAGATTCCATTACGACACCGATAAAGATTTCAAATCCTTTTTGGTTACTCCATCATATCCATCCAAAGTTTTGTAAAACTATTGCAAGAAATCTGATTGTAATGAAATGAGCAAATTATGGAAAATGACTTTCCAAGCATCGGATGGGAGAGGAAATCACTTCCTTGATTTACTAGACAACGACCTCAACGCTATCAAACCTCATCAAGTCAAAGGTGGTCCGTGGCTCCAATCGTTCAGCCATTCCAATTCGCTATGCACTCGTGCAACAAGAGCAATTACCAATCATGCTCCTATTGGAGAGTATAGGCTATGATTTTTCCCAAGTATGGACTTTTTGTGTCCATACAACAATTATCCCATCGAGTCAAGGAGACATATTCTTCATGAGTGCAAGAGATTTAATGGGTATTGGAACCCTAGAAGAAACACATTAAAACATTTCATTATGTTCTTGACTGCTAACCCAAATGCTTTCACATTTAATGACATTTAGTTTTTCTTATAAAGTAATTTTTCTCTTTTCTCTGAACTTTGAACTCCTTGATCTTTTTGAATTTTTTCTCTTTTTTTTTCTTCTTCTTTTTCTTTTTCCTTTTCATATTAGTCTGTATACTATATGTTGTAGACTCAAAACCTTAGAGTTGGTCAAGAGGCTAAACCTTATACCGGGTTGATACAAGAGAACTCGATAAGGAGCTCCTACTCTATCTACCACTATATATATGTTTCTGTCCTGGTCCGTGCTACAACATTATATTAAGTCCATGCTCTGTCCTCATGTCCTATTACTCATCCACATGTGTTTTCCATAAGACCACCATGCTTCCTACATGTGCCCTAACATCATATCTTTAATCTCCGCTGTACATGTGCACACTATGTGTACACCATGAGGAACCCATGTCCCTTGACGTCATCTCCTAACCCTACTCCATCTAGACTCTTCCCGATCCTTCTAGACCCTAAGTTCTTCCAGACCGCTCTAGACTCTATCACATGACTTCCAGGTCACATGCCTATCTCCTAACCCTATGTCCATTGTAGACTAATAATTAACTACTATCCTATTCTTGTCCACTAACCCTAACCCTAAAGTCTGTCTGTACTCTTGTACTATAACACTATATACATAGTTATGAAAGTAGCTACCACAGTCTGCCTTCATGCACCATGTAATAAATTGTTGATTAAAAAAAAAAAAAAAAAAGCTATATTTTAGTTTTCTGACTAAGTAGTTAGAGTTTCTTCCATAGTAGAAGATACAGCTTTACATGTTTAGCTTAAAACTTAGTGGTTTCAGATAGATAAAGAAGACAGACTTTAACTCTGTAGCTTTTCTCACTATAGTACATGTATAAGTTATTTTCTATGTCTTTTCTATTCATCTTGGGTAAGTTTGCTATTAATTTTTAGTCAACCAAATATATTAATCTGAGGAAGGAGAATTGAGTATTTATCAATTAGATTCAGCTTGTTGGGAGAAGCAAGTATAAATGTGAAATTCTATGTCTAGTTATATTTTCATTCTCTTTTCTAGTAGTAGTTGTAGATGACTATAGTCAAGGATGTTATGAACTTAAATTCTTAGAGTTAGGTAAAAGAACAAACTTTTGTATTAGAGTAAACACAAGAGAACTCGATAGAGAGCTTTTTACAAAATGGTTTACCTTATATACTCTTACAGATAGTCCATGCTAGATACTGTGCATCCTACTCTAAATGACCATGTGTCAAGCATGAGACCAACATGTGGTGTCCATGTTGTATAATGTTACTTTGTTCTAGAATCTTCTACTTCCTTCCTGTAATCAATGTTGTAACTACACCATCAGATGTGACAGATGTGACAGTGTGACATATCACTTCTAACCCTAACCCTAGAGTTCTAAAAATAGAAAAGATGAAAAATAAATTAAAAAATAAAATAAAATAAGAAAGAAAATATAAAGAAACTAAGTCCACATTCTTCAATCTTGACAAAGGAGTACATTAATTGAAAAGTAGATGGCTTCTCTTCTTTCCTTAAATATATAGAATTCTATAGCTAATACAGAGGCTTTTGATAGTATCAGTAGCAAAAAAATATTATTATTCCAATCTAATTGAGACATATATCTTATAAACTCAATATAATAGGTAGTAATCATATTACTAGGCTTTATCTACAGATTATCTAGTGCAATGATAACATCTCCAGTAGGGTTGAATAAGCCAAAATAATAGTATAGCTCTTCTGTCAGAATTACAAAGAGTGGACTTTATTTTATTTTTCATATTTTTTTAATTTTATTTATTTATTTTCTATTTTGAATTTAGGATTAGGGTTAGTATGATGCTACAAGTTACCATCACAAACTATCACACTATAATGCTGTCATAGTTATATTATCATATACTTATATGATATGATAGAAAAAATAAAAAATTCTGAAACAATAAAAGTACTAACTGACTTGTTATCTTGTCTTTTGACTCTTTAAATGCCTTCTTGTATTCTTCATCTTATTTCCAGTTCTTCTTTTCTTTGAGTTTGTTGAAAGGCCTTACTATATAACTAAAGTTCTTGATAAACTGTCTGTAGAAGTTTGCAAATTCCAAAAAGCTTTCAACTTCTTTTATCTTGGTGGGAGTTTTCCATTCCTTAACTACTTTGACTTTATTATTTTCTATTTGTACCTAACCTCTCGTAACAACTACTCCTAGAATTGGAATTTCTTTTATATTAAAGTCACATTTTGACTACTTGTGTTATATACCAAGTCTACCTATCCAGAGAAAACATCCCTATAGTGATACTGCTTCTCAATATCTAATCTACAAGTCTGCCTTCTACAACAGCCACCTTTCTTACAATATACTCATGTGGTAGTAATGTAACAATCTGGATATTCTATCTTCCATAATGGAGATACTATTATCTGACTCAGTCTTCCATAGCAGTGTTGTACTTCTGTCAGTGTCTCAATACTGAGACCTCTGCTCAGAATAATAAAAGATATACTACTGAAACTCCAAACATCTTCTATAGTCATTCTTTGTATATAAGACTAGTAGTTATATTATAATTTGCTAGTCTAATAATCGACAAAGATAACTCTTATTGAACTCAATCTCTGGTGTTCAATGATAATATACCAATTAGCACTTACTTCCATCTTGGACTTCTTCTTCTTTTCTGAAGTTGTAACTACATAGTAGATAAGTGGCATAGTATATAAGTTGAAGCCAAGGTTATTTTACAAGTCCACATATCTCTGAGTCTACTTTGTAGACTTTCATCTCTGATGTGAACTGCACCTGACAACTTGAAATACAAGTTGTACTTTTCTGCTATTTTTAAAAAGCAAATTATTCATTCTTCTAGTTCTTTCATTGTTTTTGCCAGAATTATGAAGTTGTCTATATAATTTGCATGTAATCCTTCATACAATAGTTCTTGAAATATACTGTTCATCATTCTTTGAAAAATTTCTTGCAAGTTGCAAAGTCCAAAATATATCACTTAAGATTCAAATAAGCCTTTATTTATTAAGAAGGCTACCTTCTATTTGTCTTCCTCTTTGATTTGTATATTATTGTATCCTCAGATAAGGTTCAGTTTGTTGAAATATCATACTTCTTTTAGTTTATTAATAACTTTTCTAATTAAGGGTAATGACATCTTGTTTTTTATTGTAAACTGGTTTAGTTTCCAGTAATCTTGTACTAATTGCAATGATCTATCCTTCTTTGAAATATAAAAACATAATGTTATGTATCTTGACTTGGATTCTACAATTAATTGTTATGATCTTAAGCTAGAGCTCAGGTTGCACTTAGGCAAAGGCTTGAGAGAAGTTAAGGGGATTTATAGAAGTGGTAAAGTGTTATGGAATGCTTTGGACATTAACATTTTTCTTTTTCTTTTATTTATTTTTCTTGATTTTATATTTCTTTTCTTTTTAGTGACGATGAAGAGGCATGTGACATCATAGTCACATGACATGACATCATAAGGCCTAGAATGTGGTAGAAGAATCTGGAAGATAATGTCAGGGCATATGTATACAATATGGTGGCCTTAAGGCAAACATGAGGAAGGAGCATGGACATAAGGGTAGGGTTAATTATTAGTAGCACGGACCATGAGAACTTTGTATATATAGGACTCTAATTAAGAAGAGACTCCTTGTTGAGTTCTCTTGTGAACTTCCCACTTGACATCCAACTTAAGAGATTTACCAATTGTGTAATCATTTGTTTTTGTGATAAGTGGTTGCCACAACATAAAGCATAAGGATACAAGATAGTATCTATGCTATATATACTAATGAGAAGTAAAGAAACATTCAGTACATGAGACTTAATATATGAGGAAACCATAAGGACAAGGTAAGGTTGTAGCACTTACTACATGAGGCACTGATTGAGACTACTTGCAGCACAGCCAACTATGTCATCATATCCTTTGCCCTTCTCCATGCTGTTTCTAGGAGGTATTGATCATAACATATCGATTGTAACAATATCTCCATTTCAAGGTTTATATCCCTATGAATCAGACTAAAACTTCCAGTTCTCCTACCACATGTGTGGCCACTATCTTTTTGCTAGGACCAATGATGGTTTGTTCTCTATTGTCAATGGCTATGAAGTAGAGTTTGTGCAGTAGACCTCCTTGGAACATAGGTATTTGATATCTATTTCTTGATGTTTCTGTATTATGTCTTTTATCCAAAAATGCCATTGCTACTTCTTTTCAGAATGTAGAATCTTGTTTGCCTCTAGACTTGAGGGATTGGTAATATGGTGGTGGTCTGAATATTTTTGTCTGTAATAGGATTTTTACAAACTTCATATACTTGATAAGGTTTTCAACTTCATCTACTATAAAGCTTGTTTCTGCTGATAATGATGTTGTTGAAGATACCTCATATGGCTTGACCAATATGATTTCTTCATTTTCCACTACTCCTCTTTCTTTTTTCTTTTCTTCTTCAATGTACAATTCTTGAATTTCCCAGATATTGTCGTTCACATATTTATTGCCTTTTCCTTTATATCGATCCAGTTCATCAGCTAGCATCCTTTGGATTTGGAAAGCCCAATCATCCATGTCACTTTGAACTAGATATCAAAGATCCTCCAATATTTGAGTGATGTTAGTAGTGTTCATGACCTGGTTGTTGATACTAGCCATTAAAACTATCCCTTCTATCTCTGTTACCATTGTGTTTGTTTCTTCTGCCAACTTCTTGATGTCCTTCACCATCCTTTGCATGTTTATCATTGTCTCCAGCCCTTTCAACATCTTGTGGTATAGTCTCGACCAATCTTCTCTTTCCTTCTTCATAACTTGTACTTGATCCATATTATTCAACCTTCTGAAAATATATGGGTTTGGGAATGCGGATGCTGTGGTGTAAGTGTTGTTGTTTGTAATTTGAGAAGACATGTTGTTTGTAGGATTGCTTTCGAATTCGAGTGATTTCTTGGGCTGTCAATGTGGGATTTTACCTCCCTTTTTTATAGGTTTAAACTTGAATACCTAGTCCAATAGTCTTCTATTGTGTCTTTTGTGTGAGGTAACCCTAATTCTGCTATCCATTGATCATGTTTGTCTCCATATCCTTTCCAGTGAATCAAGTATTGTGTCCCCCTTCCTTGTTTCCTATGCTTCCTAACTTCTTCCACCTCATATTCTTCTTCTTCATTAATAATTGTTGGCAGAAGTGCTGGGTTATTGTATTGTCCTTTGAACTTCAGCTCCACACATTATGTCAGAAGGTCTTCATTAAAGACATTATGAATCATCCATCCTTCTAGAAGTTCCAGTTGAAATGCTTCTGAACCAATGTCTTTTGTGATCCTAAAAGGTCTATATCTTTTATTGTCTAGCTTCTTTGAGGGTCAGTTTGATTAGATATTCTTGTTCTCCAACCACACATGGTTGTCAACCTTCAGTCCTTGAGAATTCCTTCTTTTCTTGTCAAATTGTCATTTCATGTTCTTTTGAGCTTCTTCCATTGCATTCATTGCTTGTTCCCAGCTTTTCTGTAGTTCCTTCATAAATTCTTCTACTCATGGAATCTCCATTTGCACCATAAGGTCTTCTTTCCAATGGTGTCTTCCAAAGTTTAATTCAAATGGTGTTTTTCTGGTTGCCACATGTTTTTTGTCATTATACTGAAACTCTGCTACTAGTAACCAATCCATCCAATTGTCTTGCTGGTAATTCACATAGTGCCATAGGAATGTTCCAATTTCTTGATTTATTCTCTCCATTTGACCATCTGTTTGAGGATGGTATACTGTTGATAATTGTCTCTTGGTTCCTAGCACTTTGGTAAATTCTTCCATGAATTTTGATGCAAATTGTGGTCCTTTGTCACTGAGAATCCTCCTAGGTACTCCATGCAGCTTCCATATTTTGTCTCTGTAGATCTTTGCAATTCCTTCTGATGATATGTTTGTTGTTGTTGCCTTTAGTCTGATCATCTTTATAAATCAGTCTATAATGACTACTATTATGTTCATTCCATTTGATTTTGGTAAGAGTCCTATGATGTTGATACTGATCTCTTACCATAGTCCTTTTGGAATCTTCAATAGATGTAGTTCTTCTGCCTTCCTTTAGTGTTGAACTTTGTTCTGTTGGCATTTAAAACATTCTTGTATGTATTTCTTGACATCTTTCTTTAGTTCTGGCTACCAGTAGGTTCTTTTGATTAATTCCAGCATCCTATATTGTCCTAGATGTCCCACATCCACCAAATCGTGATTTTCCTTCAGAATTTCCTCTTGTTATTTGGTATATAAATTCTTCCTTCCATGTACACTACTCTATCTTCTTCCCAGGTTAGACTGTCCTCTTTCTTCAATGTTTGAACAACTTCTTTCTCTCTTGTTGTGTTTCTTTTGATTTCCTTGAATATATCGCCTTCTTCTACTATCATTTTCCTTTTGATCATCATGATTTCTGCTGTTATCCTCTATTGCCATAGTTTTTCCTTCAGGAGTTGAACATCTTTGTTGTCTTCTTTAGTGTTCACTTAATCTTTCCTTGAAAGGATATACACCTTCGTATTTGTCTTTTCCGGTATATGTTTCAGCATGAAATCGTAGTCTTGCAATTTTAGATACCACCAAGCTTGTTATCCATTCAACTTGTGTGGTTCCCTGAAGTATTTTAAGTTTTCATGGTCCATTCAAACTTCAAAGAGTTCCCTTATGTCTAACAGGTATTATCTCTACTTGATTAGAGCTTCCACTATTGCCAGTAGCTCTTTATCGTAGATCTTATAGTTTTGTTCTACTGGTTGCATTGTTCTTGACAAGAAAGCTATTGGTTTCCATTTCCCATCTTGTTTTTGGGATAGTACTTCTCCTATTGCATGTCCTGATGTGTCTGTCTCCACTTTGAATTTTTCCTCTTTTTTTGGTAAAGAAAGAACTGGTTGACTTGTGATCTTTTCTTTGACTTCTTCAAATGCCTTTTGATGTTCTTCTTCCCATTTCCATTCCTTCTTGCCTTTCAGTTCATTTAGTAGCCTCATTATGTGACTAAAGTTGTGAATAAATTGTTGATAGAAATTGGCAAATCTGAGGAAACTCTTGATGTCCTTGACTCTTGTTGGTGTTTTCTATTTTTTCACTATCTTTATCTTTTCCTGTTCTATCTTGACCTGTTCTTTTCCAACTATTATCCCTAGTATGGGGATTTCTTCTATATTGAAGTCGTATTTTGATTGTTTAAAACACAAGCTGTGTTTCTCTGCTATCTTCAGGAATCTGATCATTTGTTCTTCCAGTTCTTCCATTGTCTTTGCTTGTATCATGAAGTTGTCCATGTAGCTTGCCAGTACACCTTCATGAAATAATTCTCAAAAAATACTGTTCATCATCCTTTGAAAAGTTCCTGACAAATTGCATAGTCCGAAGTACATTACTTGAGGTTCGAATAGTCCTTTATTAGTTAGGAATGCGGCCTTCTACTCATCTCCTTCTTTAATTCGTACATTGTTGTATTCCCAAATCAAGTCCAATTTGTTGAAGTATCTTGCTTCTTTGAGTTTATCGATAACTTTTCCAATCAGAGGTAGTGGCATCTTGTTCTTTATTGTGACTTGGTTTAACTTCCTGTAGTCTTGAACCAACTGTAATGAACCATCTTTCTTTGGAATATAAAAGCAGGGTGCCACATATCTTGACTTTGATTCCACAATGAGGCCTGCCTTGAGTTGTTCATCTAGCCATTGGTTTAAGGCTTCTTCTTTCTTCAGTATTATTGCATAGGCTTTTATATTCAATTCCTTTGGAGCTTTGTCTATCAGATTTATCTTGTAATCTCATTCACATCTTTTTAGTAGCTTTTCAAACTTCTTCTTGTTGAATAGATGTATGAAGGGTTGAATGTACTCTGGTAGATCTTCTGAGTTCATCTTGTCTGGTTTCTTTCTAATTTCTTCATTGTCTTGTTTCTTGTTATCTATTGTTTCTATTGCCTTGGTTCTCCTGGATTTGAATCGTATATCTTTGTATTTTATTGTACAATTTCCCGGACATCTTGTAAATTTGATAGTTTCATTTTTCCAGTTGACTTCTGGATTATGTTTGACCAACCAGTTGTGTCCTAAGAACATGTCTGTTCCATCCAGGTCCATTACTGCTGCTTCCAGAGTTTCTTTATGTCCATTAATTTTGATCTCTAGAGGTGCCACCTTAGTTACTTCTCCATTCTTTGTTCCATTAGTATTGAATACTTCAAAAGAGAAGTTTATCGGTTTGGTTTGAATCCTCTTGTCTTTGACCAGTTGTTTGTCAATTACTGTGTATGTACATCCAAAGTCTACCAGTGCCTTCACTTTTAACTTCTTGCTATTCTTTGTTTCAATATTTGTTTGCACATTTAATTCCTTCTTTCCCTTGTTAGTTCAGCAATTCAGAATAATGTATTTATTATTCTGGGAATTTACATGGGAGATCTCTTATACTATGCCTACTCGAGATCTTCACCAAAACCCTACTCATTCTTGTTGTCTTTGTCATCTGATTCTTCTTGAACTTTTCACTTCTTCATTATTTGCTTTTCTTTACAGTCCTTGGCAATGTACCTCTTCTTGTCGCATTTAAAACATGCTCATGTTTCTTGTTCCTTCTTTTCCAATCAGTATTCCTTTGCCATATAACCATACTTGTTGCAATTGAAGTACTTGGGCTTCCCATCCTTGAAATTATTATTGTCCTTCCTAATATCCATTGGTTGTCCTCACCCTCTATAAGTCATTCCAGTGCCAGTTTTGTAGTCATGACATCCTTCTGTAGACTCATATCCCTGTCCTACTAATGTTATTGCTACTTTCCACTCCTTGAGTGATTCTGACATAGCTATTGGCAAGTATTCCAATATCGTCTTAATAATATCTTATTGTACGTTCTTTTTTAATAGAAAGATGGCATGCAGCTCATCTATGTCAGCCTTCATGGCTAATATATCGAACTCAATCATGAAGTCTACTGTGTTCTTCTTCCCTTGCTTGAACATCTCTATTTTCCATTTGGCGTCTACTGCCTTTGTCTTGTCGCTAAACATGTTTTTGATTTCTCAAACAAAATCTTTCCAATCTTAGGTTCCGGTATCTTCATCTAGCTCATCAAGCTTTCGTTGTGCATATATTCCTGCTATATCTCCTCTGAGGCAAGCCAGGATCACTGTGATCCTGTTGTCAGTCTCCATGATCCTATTGCTCTTGAGGAATAATCTAATTCCTCTCCACCAGTCTTCAAACCTTATTCAGTCACTGTTAAACCACCCTGGGTCTAGTACCATGTTTTTAGGCAATCCTGCCTATATGTTCTCTTAGCCTGTTACTGCCATTGGTGCTAGTGCTGTTGACATTTTAGTGTCTATTCATTTGTTATCTGTTGAGGTTTCTTCTGTGATCTGCAAAGATCTTAGTTGTTCTGACAATGTCTTGATATCATTTGTTTGTCTTAAGCTTGTTATAGTTCTTCCCAACAGGTAACTCTGTCTAGTTTCATCCATGAATTTATTTTACTACACCTCTCTTGCAAGGTGAGCTCGTTAACACTTTACCAAATGTTATGACCTTAAGCTAGAGCTCAGATTGTACTTAGGCAAAGGCTTGAGAGAAGTTAAGGGGATTTATAGAAGTGATAAAGCATAAGGATACAAGATAGTATCTATGCTATATATACTAATAAGAAGTAAAGAAACATTTAGTACATGAGGCTTAATACATGAGGAAACCATAAGGACAAGGCAAGGTTGTAGCACCTACTACATAAGGCACTGATTGAGACTACTTGCAGCACAGCCAACTATGTCATTATATCCTTTGCCCTTCTCCATACTGTTTCTAAGAGGTATCAATCATAACATATCGATCATAACATTAATTATGCTTTCAACTGTTCATCTAGCCATTGGTTCAAAGATTCCTCTTCTTTGATTATTATTGCATAGGCTTTTGCACTCAGTGTCAGGATCACAAAAAGTAGACTTAGTTTCTTTATATTTTCTTTCTCATTTTTATTTTCTTTTTCAATTTATTTTTCATCTTTTCTATTTTTAGAACTCTGGGGTTAGGGTTAGAAGTGATATGTCACACTGTCACATCTGTCACATCTGATGGTGTGGTTACAACATTGATTACAGAAAGGAAGTAGAAGGTTCTGGAACAAAGTAACATTATACAACATGAATACCACATGTTGGCCTCATGCTTGACACATGGTCATTTAGAGTAGGATGCACAGTAGCTAGCATGGACCATCTGTAGGAGTATATAAGGTAAACTATTTTGTAAAGAGCTCTTTATCAAGTTTTCTTATGTTTACTCTAATATAAAAGTTTGTTCTTTTATCCAACTTCAAGGATTTAAGTTTATGACACTCAGTTTCTGAAACCTTCTATTAAGTTGATTTTGTGATCCCATTCTTGTTGTTCTAGTAAATTTTCAAACTTCTTTTTATTGAACAAGTATGTGAAAGATCAAAATACTCTAGAAAATCTTCTGAGTTTGTTGAATCTGGTTTCTTGTCTATTTCCTGTTGTCTGTTGTCTTGATTTTCCATTGTCTATATTTGTCTTGTTTTGAACATAATATTCTGATAACTTATCTTATATGTTCTTGGGCATTTTGTAAATTGTATTGTGATTTTCTTTCAATTCACTTCTGAATTATGTCTGACTAACCAGTCATGTCCCAAAAATATGTCCATGCCATTTAGATCTGTTACTGCTACATCAATTTATTCTTTGTGTCTATTAATTTCAACTTCCAATAGTATATTTTTTGTACCATATACATTGAACACTTTGAATGATATGTTCACTAGTTTCATCTTGATTTTCTCTTCTTTAACCAGTTGTTCATTTATTCCCATGTGTGTACATCCAGAGTCCACTAGTATTTGTAATTGTAATTTTTTCCCATTCTTTGTCTTAATATTTGCTTACATGTTTAGTTCTCTCTCTTTATTGTTCTATTGATAAGAAATAGCATATCAATTATGAACTTTAGTTATGGAGGTCCTTTGTACTATGCTTATTTGGAACCTTCTCCAAAATCCTGCTCTTTATCATTATTTTCTATATCTGTATCCTCCTAAACACTTTGGTTCTTTATCTTTTGTCCTAACCTACAGTCTTTGGCAATATGTTCTATTTATTTATATTTATAACACTTTCTAGTGTCTTTCTCTTTCTTTGATTTCTTACAGTCTTTTGTTATATATCTGTATATGTTGCAATTGAAGCATTTGGGCTTCTCATCCTTGTTGAAGTTATCTTTAGCTTTCCCAATATCCATAGGTATTCTCTATTCTCCATATATCATTCCTAATCCTGTTCTATAGTCTTGTCTTTCTTCTGTGGACTCATATTCTTGTCCTACTGAAATAATTACTATCTTCCATTCTTTGAGTGTTTCTGGCACTGCTATTGGTAGATATCTCAATATTGTTTTGATGATATCCACTCATATATTCTTCTTTAATAAGAAAATGACTATCACAAATAAGCTACTCACTGATTGTGCTGATTGTGATACTTGAACTTAATAGTATTTTCAGAGGTTCAGTATAGGGAAATCATAATAATAGGTGATGAGTAGTATTAACAGGAATAATTGACATAAATTAATGAATAATAAATAATGTTGTTAAGTCTGAAGTCTAATCCTCAAATATAGAAGTATATATACAAAAGAATAATAGTCTTTATGCAAACTGTTTCTATCACATGATCAAAACTTGTATCTGATGGGAGCTGTTATCTGTTATAACAGTTGCCAGGCTAATTTTAGAAGATAACTAATTATATTACTACATTGATATACTTGTATCTCTATGAATACTTATTATTATGTAATATACTATATATCATTGGAAACAATTTGATGAACACCTTTCAATGCAAGTTTGATTGTGTGAATTTATCTAGTTGTTCATAAGATATTAGCAAACAAAGATTTTACAGTTACTGATGACCTGATATCTCGATTGTTTGTTATCGCTTTTATACATCTTACATATGTACAGATAGCCCTTATTTGGAGCTTTACAGCATAACTTAGTTTATGAAAATTGGTTTACTAGTTGTAGAGATATAAGCTGAATGAAGTTTGTAACAATGGCATATAACTTATTTATATCAGCCTTTATGACTAATGCTTCAAACTCTATCATGAATTCTACTATATGCTTCTTTCCTTGTTTGAACATTTCAATCTTCCATTTAACATCTGCTGCCTTACTCTTGTCACTAAGTATAGTCTTAATTTCTTATACAAATTTGTCCTAATTCTGGGTTTCTATTTTTTTATCTAGCTCATCAAGCTTCTTCTGGGTATAAATCCCAGCTTTGCCCCTTCTAAGACAGACAAGGATCACTGTGATCCTATTATTTATTTCTATGACTTGGTTACTTTTGAGAAATAATCTCATCTCCCTCCACCAGTCTTCAAATTTCATTTTGTCTCCATCAAACTATCCTAGATCTAGGACTATATTCTTAGGCAATCCTGCTTGTATATTGTTCTTATTTGCTGGTATTGTTAACATTTTGTATACTCTGTGTTAGAGATGTAAAGCTTAGACTTGAGTTTTTTCTAACATCTTTTTCTTTTTTTCTTTTCTTTTACTTTCTAAACTTAGTGTTAGGGTTTAGTGTGATACTGTGTCATATATCTCAGTCACATGTCACATGGCAGCAAAGAAAGAATAATGTTATACCATATATTTAACATATATTGACCTTAAAACAAATACATAGTTATTTAGAATAGGCTAAAGTAGTAGAACATAGACTATAGGCTTTTAGTATATAAGATAGACAATCCTGCACAGAGTTCTCTATTGAGTTTTCTTGTGTTAACCCTAATACAAGGTTCTATTCACTGATCAACTCTAAGATCTTTGAGTTGTAATACTC
>JAJOHK020000373.1:0-28385 GCA_022457215.2 Leucocoprinus gongylophorus | reverse complement strand
GTGCATCACAACGGGTCAGGAACTTCGGTCAATTGACCCATGGACATCGCAGCTCCAAGACAACTATTGGACGCATAAAGGACAAAGGCATGGGAAAACCGGTGCAGCTTTTTTAGTCTCCCTCTTCCCCATCTGTACAGGCTTGTTCGCGAGAGCACTCTTCATCTCTTCTTACCGTTCCTCGTCTATCCAACTACTGTCATAGTCTCGTGATGGGGTCATCTGCACATTCTGCCGAGCTACCGAGTTCAGGAACAACCTGCTCAGAAGATTTAAAAGACGGACATAGAGCTCAGGAAACGCATCCATGTTCCATTTCATTGCATTCCCACTTTTTTTACTGGTAAACTTAGTAAATTCACAGCAAATATGGGATATTGTTCGATATTTTCCTTGAAGTTATATGTTGGTTATTGATCATGGCATCGTGAATAGTGGCAAACGACTTGGGATAGAACTCATCTTTTCAGTTCTGTGGGACCGAACAGTGCTGGCACAGACCCTATCAACTTTGTTTCCCCCGGGGTTATTGCAGATGCTGATATTGTTGTCAATGATGGTTCCGTTTTTCAATCCATGGCCGGCTTTGGTGGAACACTAAGTGCGTATAAATTTTTTCTATCTGGTCTCTTGGCTAAGACGATGTCTCAGCTGATTCGTCTGCGTTGATACTGCAGGGTTTGAAGGTATGAACACGACTTTGTCTGTAAAGATCAAGTCAAAAATGGTCATGTTTAGAGTCGAAATCCCTCAAATTACTACAATCTATTGAACGCCATTTTCAATCCAGTAGACGGTGCTGCTGGTGCTGGTATCAATTATATCCGAGTACCTATTGGTGCTACCGATTTCTCATCCAGTCGTAAAGCAGCCATACTCGTATTCAGTATTGATGACAACGTGCATAGTTTACAGCCTCGATGATTCAAGTGGTGACACCAGTTTTAGAAACTTCGACATAACCCGTTCTCCGTCTTATCTTTTCAGCGTGTTGAAGGATATTATGGCAGTCAATGGCTATGTCAAGGTCCACATCTTACCCTGGTCACCGGTAAGAGTAATTAGCTATCTTTCTTGACAACCCAGTGTTGACTTTATGTTGACTTCATATAGCCAGCTTGGATGAAGACGACAGGAAAAATGAACGGGGGTTCTCTGAGATCCGACCTAGTCAGTGCATGCAAGTCTCAATTTGTTGCTTCTTTCTCCCGCACTCCTTGTGCTCATAATCTGTAGACCCAAATTACCTCTTGAAAGCAGTACAAGGCTTTGAGAGTCAAGGATTCCCCATCTACGCGATCAGTATCCAGGCATGTCGCTGTCTCGGCACCCTGATGCTGGCCAACGCTTATGTCACACTAGAATGAGCCCCAAAATAGCAACCCTACCTATCCCACCTGTATCATGACCCCTCAAGTCGAGGGACAAATAGGAGCTGCGCTTCGTGTACTCCTGAATGATAATGGCCTTTCTCATGTGAAGGTCGTGGGCTACGAGGTAGATCATTTCCTTATCTCTTTAGACCAACGCTGACCTCGTTTCAAAAGCATAATTGGGATACCGCTGGACAATATCCAGTCCAGCTGGTGAGCTGCCTCATCTGTGTTGACATGAGAGTTCATTATGTTCTTGTAGATGCAAGCTTTTGGGAATTCCTTTGCCGGTGTTGCATTCCATTGTTATGCTGGATCTGTCTCCAATCAGGACGCGTTCACAAGTGCATTCCCAGACAAGGTGATGTTTTGCTGGTTATAGCTATATACATGGACAAGCCTACTGAAACCCTGTTTCAGGAGGTGTATTTCACGGAATGCAGCGGAACTTTTGGTTCTGACTGGTGGAGTGATATTAAAGTAGTATAATTCTTTTCTGAATCTCTTTAAATCGCCTTACATTGTCTTTCAGTGGTATCTCGACAATCTGTAACCCACTTTTCTACTGAACTCTTCATTTCTTGGCTGAAATAGCGCTTCCAGATGGGTAGGCAGCATCTCCCGTGGTGCTCGAAGCGTGAGTTGTGATGCTTCTCATGTCGAGAATATTTACAGAAACACGTATTCAGGGCTTGATGTGGAATATTGCATTGGATGGGGGCGGAAATCCTAAATTACCTGGGACAGATAGCTGCAATGGACCAGGATGTCGCCCTCTCGTCACCATCAACACTGATGGAAGCTTTGAATTGAATCAAGAATGTACGTCTTGTGATTTCTTCATTTGTCCAATTTTTAATATACATTATTCCTGGATTTCAAAAGTTTACGCGATGGCCCAGGCCTCAAAGGCTGTAATACCCAAAGATAGTGGTGGTCCTTTTGGTCAACGTATAGGGGTTAATGTGGGCGGCTCGCTTTCATGGGCTCTCAGGGTTTCGGCTTTTATGACCGGAAGAGTTTCATCTAGTGATTGGGATCGATTTTCCATTGTTGTTCTCAATTGTAAGTAAATCTCGTGCTATAGAGCAACGTCGCTGTACTTATACCAAGGGGATGACAATACGAATGGAAATTGGAACCCTATTCCCGTTAAGACTACTATCGAATTTCGCGGCATGCAGGTATGTGTGTCTGTTTGTGTGTGTTTTGTTCAGGTGCTAATTTTTTTCTCTTGAACTGGTCCGAAATACAAGGCAACATATACTTTTCCAGTTGGTGTCACCACGTTGTGGTGGTTTGCGCCTGCAAATAGGTTGAAGGATAAACTTAACGCCACGATGGATACCACGATAGATGTATGAGAGCTATGTGTAACAACTCATTAGTTGATCGATTTAAAGTGATGTTGATCATACGAAAAAGGTGGCAGCAAAGGCGGCAGTCTTAATTGCCCAACTGAAGAACACGAGGGGATCATCGCCATGAACTGGTTTTGTAGTGAAGGTGACCCTGTAGTTCGGTGTCAACTCAATGACAGAACCTTTGTGTCTGATATAGCAGGCCCAAAGTTCTCGCTCTGAAGCACAGTCGTCCTTCGGGGTTCAAGTGTTTGACAAACGTTGGTAAATAGCGGATCGAATTGATTGAAAGTCTGCTTCTTATACAACTACTACGGAAACTTCTTCTCAGTTGGCCAGAACGCGTATTTTTCCATGCGCACTATGATTCGCCAGTTTTTTGCTGCTGGGCGTTACCGTCCCATTCGCTAGTACAACGCAGTCCTAGTAGCTGAAAATCACCCACGACACTGGTGACTAGAATCCCATATCGGATAAAGACATCACGAGAACGACTCAATTTTTGCCGGCCCTATGAGGTGGTAGTGTTGGATACGCGATAAGATAAGATATGTAATTCTCCCCTTCAGATTACGGTATAATTTATCTGCTTTAAAAACTACAGCTCCGTATCCCCCCTATGCTGCAATACGTGGTTATTAAACGAGTCTTGCAGAGGGAGATTGCTGGGATCAACCCGGTTGAATCAACGCTGAAGGAAGAGCCACAGCTTGAGCTTCACGCCATGATAACTCCAGAATTGTCATATATATGGGATGCACGAACTTGATTTTGCTGAATTCAGCCCCTTTGACCAGAGTGTCCCACTAAAGCAACTCTGCAGAACTTGCCGCTGCGTCGGGCATATTTGATCTTTCGCCATGTTCGATGTTTTGGTGGTATTACGAAACGTCATAGTCGTTGAAACAATAAGGTATATAAGAAACCAGACTAAGACTGCAGTATTTCGCTGCTAATCTACTATATATGGTATTACACTAAGAGTCCATTTGTGAAGTATGGGACTACAGAAAACAGTGGGAGATTATGAAGGAATGTGTGAGGGCATAAGGTAAATTGCAACATTGATCCTCTCTTAACATCACATCTTTGCAATTTCACTGTGTAACTTCCCAGGAATTTTAATAGTTGATATTTTTGGGGTGTCAAGGTGATCTGTGAGAATCATAACATGCTTTGTGTTGAAGCTATAATGAAACAGCCACTATCATGACATCACAGTCATAATGGCTGAGCAATTTGTAGCACACTCACAAGTTGAAAAACCTTTTCAATAGGAGTGGTTGGTATTCTAATAAGATAATTGATGGAGATAGAAGAGATTCAGAGTGTTATGTGTTGTAGCAACTGTTGTTATTCATTTGTCTTGTGTATGCCTCGCTTCATGCTCTCTTTGTATTCGACATCACATTCTTTCCTTCCGGACTTATTTCCTTACATAAGATTGGACTGTATATTTCTTTGCGCCACAACTGTTCTACTGATATACAAAATATAGTTTAGTTGTTGTGTTCTACGAAGACTGAGTCACGACTGTTCTAAGTGCAGCTGCTCTCATTCTGGTTCCTCGCTCAACAGGTTATGGGCCCCGCTAGCTTGTAACTAAAGAAAGTCTATTGCTCACTGAAATTCAATAAAATACAATTCAAATTGCTTTTACACACACTTTCCACAAACATCAGTGCTACACCATTTATAGTCATCATGACCATGAAAACAAGTAGCCACCTTTATGACATCCCTATACTCGAAGAAAATGGCACCAACTTCCAAATGTGGAAGTATTGGATCTGCACTGTTCTCAATATACATGGATTGCTCAATATTGCAGAAGGAAAGGAGCAGCGTCCCTCACAGATCCTGGTGACTGGAATGGGCAACGATGCCACCAAGGCACATGCTGCACAGATAGAAAAGATTGAGGATTGGAACTGTCGCAACAAAGAGGCAAAGGCACAGATCACTCTGACCTTGAGTGATGAGCCTCTTAGTAGGGTAATTCATGCTGTGTCTGCTGCTGATGCTTGGGACAAGCTCAACCATTGATATGAGGGTCAAGGGCACCAGATGATTGCTCAGTTCATAGGTGAAATATTTCACACAACTTTCATGAACGACTCTCCCCTCAAGCTACAAATAAATACTATTTGCCACAAAGCTCACATCCTCCAAACACTCAACCACTCTCTCACTGATTCTCTTATGGCCATTGCCATCATCTACTCTCTTCCCAAAACATACTCCACCCTAAAGACCATCTTACTCTCCACTCCTGAAGATAAATTGAGTTCCAATGCAATCATCAATCACATCCTAGTGGAGGAAAAGTCTCAAAAATCCCAGTCAACTTTCCAGACTACATTCATTGTTCACCTAAGGAAGAGGAAAGAAAAGGCACAGGATAAAGGAAAGGGGGAATAGGGGAAAGGAGCTGATGGAAAGCCAAAGTTGGGTAAATATACATACTGCAAAAAGAAGGATCACTACAAGGCTGAATGCAGAAAAATGAAGTGTGACCTTAAGGAGAAAGATGAAGGTGGATCTGAGAAGAAGTCTGCTGAGGCACTTTGTATGAAGGTTGCAAGAGTAGAGTGTGATGACAATGATGAACACATCCATTTGTTCATGGCTCAGATGCTATAGGAGCAAAAGGCAGAGGTGGCAGAGAGGTAGATTGTCGACTCGGGTGCAAGTTCGTCCATGACTTCCAATTGTGAGTGGTTGGCAAATTATCGCAAGCTGTCAAAGCCAAAGAAGATCTGGATGGGAGATGAGAGATATATTTACACTGTGGGTATTGGTCAAGTCAAAATCATGATGCATCAGAAGGCCATATATCTGGTCCAGAATATGTATTACGTCTCTGATCTCAATGGCAACCTGCTATCAGTCTTCTACCTGGTCAATCGCAAGTACTATGTTCACTTCCTCCTTCAAAATACTCGACCTGCTGTTGAAATCAATGATCCTGATGGCCACATTATTGCCTATGGTCACGAAGAAAATGGCTTGTTTATCTTTGATAGTACCACTTGCCTTCCTAAAGAGCATGCTAATATCACAATCCTAAGTAATCTCAAGTTAGTAAATGATAGTGTTGAAGAGAAGATGGATGAGCCACCTCAGAAGAAGTCCACAGGTTCTCTGACCACGTGGTACAAGCATCTTAGACATGTAGCCAAGGCTACAGTAAAGAAACTGTCCAAGAAGCAGATGGTTAAGGGGATGGAGATTGATGAGCATGATGACGAGGATGAGACTCACCAATGCTCTACCTGCCTCAAAGGCAAGATGACCTGACAGCCAATTCCAAAGGTCTCTGGCATTGAGAATCCTCGTATCTTTCACCGTATTTACAGTGACATATGTAGTTCTATGCAGAAAATGACCCAAGATAGTCACCATTACTTCATGACCTTCATTGACGGTCACTCACGATATATCAAAGTCGAGCTTTTAAAGACCAAGGATGAAGCAGTAGAGAAACTAATGGCACTAATTGAGCATGCTGAAGTTGAGACAGGTGAATGGGTGAATTATTTTCAAAGTGATGGTGGTGGCGAATACTTCTCTGGACAATTTGCAAAGTACCTGAAATCAAAAGGGATACATCATGAATTCACCAACCCTGACACTCCTCAAGAAAATGGTGTTGCTGAACGTGCCAATTGCACTCTTGTTCATACTGCTTAAATGATGCTGTTTGAAAGTAGCTTACCTAGGAGCTTCTAGGGTTATGCAATTCTCTACACTGCCCACATCCTAAACAGAGTCATCAATCGAGGTGCATCAACCAAGAAGACCCCTTACCATTTATACACAGGGTCTAGACCCTCTGTCGCACATCTCAGAAGTTTTGGGTGTGGGGCTCAGGCCTTGCTTACTGGTGTGAAGGACAAATTGGCTCCCCGTTTGGTCCAAAGAGTTTTCATAGGCCTGTCAGAGAACAAAAAGGCTTATATCATCCATGACAGGAGTATAGAGAAGACTCACATCAGTCGTGATGTGATATTTTACAAGGGTGGACAAGTTAGACCTAGCGAAGTTCATGTCACCATCCCTGATTCTGAAGAAAGTGATAAGGAGATAGATGTTACTGTGAATGCTGGGCCTAATCTCAAAGCGTCTCAGAGCTACAGATCTAAGGTCCTAGCTGAGAACTTACCTAACACTGCCTCGGAGGATTCCTCAACTGAACTTGCTGTTGAAGGACCTAGAGCCCCTACTTTCAACACTCCTATTCCTGTAGCTGTCTTGAACCCACCTCCACCTGAGGTCCATAGGTCTGCCAGGCTCAAATGCCAGCCCATATATGACGATGATGATCATTATCAAAAGTCTTCCTACAAACATGGGGAGTCCTCTCAAAAGTTGCAAACCACCACATCTGGCACCATCGAGAGAGGGACAGAGGAAATTGTCAAAGTCACCAGAGCAGTGGGCAACAAGTCAGCAAAAGTTGCAAACATTGATCCAGACCCACTCACATATGCAGAAGCCATGTCTCGCTCTGACAGAGCTCAGTGGAGAGCAGCCTGTGCTGAAGAAATGAAACAATTTGTCCATCAGAATATTTTTGATATGGTTCCCAAACCTGAAGGCTGCAAAGTGGTCAACTGTAAATGGGTATTCAAGATGAAATTGGGTCCTGATAGACAAGTCAAACACTATAAAGCTTGTCTGGTTGCAAAAGGGTTCTCTCAAGTTGAAGGCATTGACTTCAATAAGACATACTCACCTGTTGTTGGTCATTCCACAGTCCAGACTCTACTTGCTCTCGCATGTGCAAATGGCTGGCACATCCACCAGATGGATGCAAAATCAGTCTTCTTGAATGGAGACCTGAAGGAGGAGATATATATGAAGATTCCCCCAGGACAGGATAGGCCTGAGGAACATGTCTGGTAGCTCAGGAAGGCTTTCTATGGCCTTAAGCAAGCATCGCGAGAATGGTACACCAAGGTGCACAAGGTCATGGTTGGGTTGGGATATAAGGTCTCAGTAGCTGACAAGTATGTGTTTACATGCATTGATGCCAATGGTTACCTGATCATTGTTGCTGTTTACGTGGACGATTTCCTCTTCATCTCTAAGTCCCTCAAATTTGTTGAGTCCTCCAAGTTGGAGATGAGCAGCCACTTTGAGATGAAGGACCTAGGCCCAGCAAAATGGATTCTTCAAATGGAGCTCAATCACGACATCTTGAACAGCATCACCACACTCTCCCAGTCCCAATACATCGAGGAGATCATCGAACATCATGGAATGGCCGATTCTTGACCCATAAAAACACCCATGGACCCTAATACGACTCTTCCATCACTTGCCGTACCCGAAATCAATGTCACCGAGTACCAACAATGTGTTGGCTCACTCATGCATACAATGGTCTGGACTTGCCCAGACATTGCCCATGCTGTTAGGATGGTCTCAAGACATGCTGCCACTCCCGGACAAGCTCATATGACTGCTGTCAAGAGGAATTTTTGCTATCTATGAGGGACAAGTGACTACAAGCTGACATATCAATAAGATAAGGCTGGAGAACTTGTTGTTTACAGTGACTCTGACTGGGCAGGTGACAAAATAGACAGGAAGTCGACAAGTGGGTTCGTTGCCATGCTAAATGGTGGTCCAGTTGTCTGGGGTTCAAAGAAACAGGCCAGCACTTCACTCTCGAGCACTGAGGCCAAATTTATTGCCTCGACATCTGCAACTCAGGAACTTATTTGGCTCAGAGGACTTCTTTCTTCCATTAACCATCTCTCTCACACTGCCACCCCCTTACTCATTGACAATCAAGGGGGTGATCTCGCTCATCAAAAATGGTCTCAGCTCAAAGCATAGCAAACACATCGAGCTTCGCTACTACTTTATTTGTGAAAAATTCACTGATGGGACAATTGCCGCCAAATACATCTCTACAGACAAGCAGTTGGCCGACGGTCTCACCAAAGCTCTCGCTGGCATCAAATACAAGAAATTTGTCAAAGGACTTGGTTTTGCTTAAGGAATGTTTGCCAAGTGGGCGTGTTGTTATTCATTTGTCTTGTTTATGCCTTGCTTCATGCTCTCTTTGTATTCGACATCACATTCTTTTCTTCCGGACTTATTTCCTTACATAAGATTGGACTGTATATTTCTTTGTGCCACAACTGTTCCACTGATATACAAAATATAGTTGTTGTGTTCTATGAAGACTGAGTCATGACTGTTCTAAGTGCAGCTGCTCTCGTTCTGGTTCTCCACTCAACAGCAACTGCCTTAAGTCATGATAATTAGTGGTGGGGTTTGCAAGAGAACTCAACAAGAGATTTTGTTAGATTTTACTACTACTTTATTGGATGTATAAAATCAGTCTCACAAAAGTGTTGAAAGGAACAGAATGCACAGAAGCATGGTGCAGTGTGGACAACTGACAACCACTTATCTATAGTAGAGAGCTAGGGAAGTACAAACAATGATAGAGAATAAATAGTATTAGTAGTGATTTAACCTATATGAAAATTTTATATTGACTACCTAATTAGTATTATTGATTGCAGACCAAACACTTAGTAAGCAAAATGCTTTGCAACACTCCCCCTTGTTTAAGATATTAGCTGTTAAGTGATGAAAGTAAAAGTAGATAGACTTAGAGTATCTCTAAGCCAAGAAATGAACAAAAACAACTGAACAAGACTTGACCAAGGTTTTTGATAAGAATATAAGCAGGATTCTTTTTCTCATCAACATGATATGATTTAACTTGTTTGTCCTTAAATAGATCTCTTATATAATAATAACAAATATCAATATATTTGGAGCACTTCTCTTGTATATGATTAGACTCCTAGAAAAGTGAGCCAAGGTTATCACCATAGATATGAGGAGTTGTAACATTAAAATCAACCTCATTAAGAAGATTTCTTGTCTAGACAAGCTAATGGCCACAATTAGAAAGAGTCATATACTCAGTCTTAGTTAAAGACAAGGCTATTGTCTTTTACTAGTGGCTTATCAAGGATGTTACTCTATAAGCTATAAGAGTAAAGTAACCAGTCATAGATTTATGTAATTCTGGATCTTATGCCTAGTCTGAATCAGAGTATGCTACAACAGACTCATTGCTAAGTCTATCATAGACTATCTAATACTTATAAGTATTAATCAAATAGGGATAGAGATACAATCCAGCTTGATAATACTCATTCAAGAAGTTTGTTATCTGCTGGGCAAGTTTGACTATAGCAAATCCTATATTAGAATATAAGTCAATCATTAGAGATCTAACCAGTTACGAGTACTTTTGATAGAAACTGAGATTGTACTACTTATTATTAGGTTTAAACATATAGCCCAATAGCAGTGGAGCACTTGTTGGGTTAGTTGCTATGTTAAAGCATATTTGAACTTTGTTCAAGTACTCAGATTTTCTATTTCATCATGAATTTTTGCTTCAACTCTAAGAGAAGTAAGCAATCTTTTAAATCCATAAAGCAAACATTATTGATATAGACAATTGTTATAACAAGCTTTTTAGTCTCTCCATCAATGAAGTAATACATACCAGTATCAGATTTATATTACTGAAATTCTAGGGCTAATATTGACTTAGTCATAATTTACTATCAATATAAGCTAGCTTGCTTGGGGCTATATAATACTTTGTGGAGTCACTGGACTTTATTTTCTTTGCTAGGTAGTCTAAAACCTTTAGGCTGCTCTATGTAGATTTTCTCATTCAGATTACCATATAGATAGGCAGTTTTTACATTAACACTATGGATATCTCAATATTCAAGAATAACAATAGCCAGAAATAGATATATTGTTTCATAGTAGACAATTAGAAAGAATAATTTGTCAAAGTCAATTTCTTTGACTTGGAAAATTTTTTTTGCAACAAGTTAAGATCTGTAACAACTATTAAACTTAATGTTGAATACTCAGCAATTCTTAATCACTTTTTGTTCTTTAGAAAGGTCCACAACTTCATAGATATTTCTGTCTTTAAGTGATTTCAGCTCTTCAAGACAAGACTCAAGCTACTTCTTTTGGATGTCAGCTGGCTATTTATATTGTGGTGACTACTAGTCTAAGAATGACCAATAGACTACTAAGTAAACTTAAAAGTGAAGTATCTCATAGAGATCACAAGAAAACTCAACAAGGAGTTTCTAATGCATTCTTACACTATTTATATAAGTATATATAGTTTATGCTAACAATAAATAACCCTACCCTAATGTCCATATATTTTCCATAAGTACACAATATATATACTATGAGATGAACATACTATTGATATATACCTTAACATCATTCTTTCAATATCTTCACATAGAATCTAGGCCTATAATATCATGTTATGTGATGTGTCATGTGACCATAGTCATGTTCCTTTTCATCATCTAAGAAAAATATTTAAGTCCAAGTGCACTATAACAATCTAATAATATCTCTAAGGTTTTTGGAAATTGGACAAGACTCTGTTATATATTGTGCTAAGAAAAAGTAAATTTACTCTACTCCTCCTTCTCTTATAAAATATGCTAAGTAGTGAGTGATAGCTAGCTTAGCTAATTCACCTACAGAAGGTAAAGTATCTGTTGAGGACAATTCACACTCACTAATGTTATCCATAGGTAGCACAGAAGATAGATTGGGTCAGAAGATGGGGCCAGAAGATAGATTGGAAGTGATGTTGTATGAATAAGACAATCTTGGTTTTAATAGAAGATTGTTGTGTCTAGCTCAACTTATTGCATAGTTGTATTTCAGAAAGGGAAGTTTGGGTGTACTAAGTATGAGTGTGGCACAGTCTAAGCTGATTATTAGACTAAATAATAGTATATGGTAGCTAACATTCTTAAATACAGAAGTGATAATCTAATAATATTCTATCACTGCACATACTCTATATTGTCAGGTACTGTAAAGGTCATTGTTCAGAACTTTATAAAATTAATAAGGTATGTAAGGTTTAGTTCTCAGATTGATAGGTGATGAAATGAAGTGTGATCTATACTGAAAGAGTATGAGAAGGGTATAGATATCAGATAGTATGTAACATTACTATCAATAATGATTGGGTATTGGCATTCCTACTAGATATTATATAGGATTTCATATATATCAATAATATTATTGAATCAGTTATATGGGTAATCAACTTCATTTATTCTTATTTTCCTAGACAGTGGATTGTTAGAAAATTATCTTGTATTCTGATAAATTCTTTATGATTCCTAACAAGCACTTTTATGTACATTATGTGTTATATTAGGATTGAGAAACCTCCCTCTTGGCTACTATAAAGGGTTTTATAGGATATTAGTAGGATGTTCTTGTTCTTTATAAATATTTCCTTCTCTAAAGAGTATTTGAGTTTGATGCTTAGATCTTCTTAACTCAGGACCTTTTTGCAGTGTTTGCAGAGCAGGTTATAAGAGTTGTTGAGAGCTAAGAGGTTGTATCTCAATATCAAAGTCAACATCATTATCCTCTTCAATCTCTATTGTAGACTTTTTAGGCCATGAAGTAGGTAAGGTAGATGAATACTTATAAAAAATAGAGAGTAAAAAAGAATGAGTAGAAAAATTGCTTTGAGTGGAAGAGATGAATATATATGGAATGTGTACTAGAGTAGGTCTATCTTTTCCAAAAAGGCTAGGCATTATAACTCTATTTCTGAACTTATTTTGTCTAATAACTTATCATACAATATGTGTTCTTTCACATAAGAGTTAGTATATTTAGGAAAAAGTTTCTTGTCAAAGATGGCATGTATGGAGCAGAAATAATATTTCCTTATGTATGGCATATTGTCACAAACTTCATTCAGCTAGTATCTCCACAACAAGTGGACCAATTTTCACAAAATAAGTTGCGCTGGAAAGCCCCAAATGAGGGCTATCTGCACATATATGGGATGTACAAAAGCAATAACAAATGACTGAGATATCAGGCCATCAGTAGCTGTAAAAGCTTTGTCTGCTAATATCTCATGAACAGCTGAACAGATTTGCACAATTGAACTTGTGTTGGAAAGTTCTCATCAATCTGTTTCCAACGATATATGATACATCTCAAAGCAATACGTATTGGTAGAGATACAAGCATATCAATGTAGTGACATAATTAGTTACCTTCTAAAATTAGCCTGACAGCTGCTATGACAGCTGACAGCTCCCATCAGGTATGAGTTTTGATTATGTGATGGCAACAGCTTACGTACAGACCATCACTCTTTTATATATATATCTCTGTGTCTGAGGGCTAGACCTCAGACTTAACAATATCAATTATTCCTGTTGATACTTTTCATCATCTATCAATCATCATATCCTTATACTGAACCCCTGAAACACTATTCAGCCCCAGTATCACAACTAGTGAGTATCTTATTTGTAATACTTAGATACTGATCCAAGCTTACAGATTGCCACATCCATTTTCTAGATAAGTTTCTATACTTGATATGACCTCTTTCTATTACAACTAATCATAGATATCTGCTTAAAACAAGTTCTGCTTTATTTTCCATCCATCCTCTTAACACAATGTGCTAACATTGCAGATGCCTATACCAAATTATACAGAGTTTCCAACCTTTATTAGTCAGTGACCCTGAATACTACTTAATTCTACAAAGTTCATTAAGCCAGCCCTACCATTCCTTGCTATTGAATCTTATCATATATTATCTAGTATTCCATTACTACTGTTATAAGACGAGAGTGCAAACAGACTTTGGCTAGGGTTAGGGTTAGCCAGACATAAATAATTAATTAGTTATTAGTCTACAACAGAGAAAGAGCATGTGACCTGGAAGTCATGCGATAGAAGCTAGAGTAGTCTAGAGCGGTCTGGAAGGACTAACAGTCTAGAAGGATCGAGAGGAGTCTAGATTGGAGTTAGGGTTAGGGATAACATCAAGAGACAAGAGTTCCTCATGATGTACAGTGGAGATTAAGAGTATGACGTCAGGGCACATATAGGAAGCATGGTGGTCTTAAGAAAAACACATGGTGGATGAGTAATAGGACATTGTTGTAGCAACCACTCGTCACTCAAGGACAAATGATCTCACAACAAGCAAAGCTCTCAGTAGGGCTATCAAGTAACGAATGGAGGAATTACAAGAGAACTCGACAAGGAGCCCTCGCTGCATTGCTTCTCTATTTATATACATACAAAGTGGTCCATGCTACAACAATGTGTTTCCCTCATGTCCATTCACCATGCATCTTCCTTAAGGCCACCATGCTTCCTACATGTGCCCTGACATCATACCTTTAATCTCCGCTGTACATGTGCACACCATGTGTACACCATGAGGAACCCATGTCCCTTGACGTCATCTCCTAACCCTACTCCATCTAGACTCTTCCTGATCCTTCTAGACCCTAAGTCCTTCCAGACCGCTCTAGACTCTATCACATGACTTCCAGGTCATGTGCCTATCTCCTAACCCTATGTCCATTGTAGACTAATAATTACCTACTGTCCTATTCTTGTCCACTAACCCTAACCCTAAAGTCTGTCCACACTCTCGTACTATAACAGATATGAGGTAGACACATTGTTGTAGCACAGACCACATTGTATTTATATAAATAGAGGAGCAATACAGTGAGGGCTCCTTATCAAGTTCTCTTGTGAATTCCTACTAGATATCCGTTTAAGAGATTTACTTGTTGTGAGATCATTGGACCTTGAGTGTCTAGTGGTTGCTACAACAACTACTCTATTTCACCTATTGCTGCTGTGAACCTCTTTCTTTTATTAGCTGATCTTCTAGATGCTTTCATATAAGTTTCTGGCCATCTGAATACAATTATATGGTATATGATCATTACCTTATTACCATATAGCTTATTATATGTTCTAGTAATATTATGTCTACAAGTACTTTGCCTAAAGTAACAATCAAACTATCAAAAAAGAAAAGAAATAAGAAATAAAACGAGAAAAACAAGAAATAGAAATTGTTTCATAACAAGAAGGAATTTGTAGAGCTACAGAAAGAACATCAAGTAAGAAAGACACATTAGAATACAAAAACTAGCAAAACTAGTAAAAATAATACCAGAGACAATGACACCAAAGAATATAGTTCCAGACACAAAGTAGTTTGATAGAGACTGAGCAAAATTTGAAGACTGGTAGAGAAACATATATATCTAAAAGAAGATCAATGAGATAGAAGACTATGGTAATACCTAAGCTTGGAATAGTTAAGGGCTAGTACTGCATAGTTTCTATTGCACCCTAGTATAATCTCTTTTCTGTCTGACTCTTATCAGCAGAGTTTGTAGTAAACAATATAGTTCACTCAGCAAATAAGGAATCTCTGTTTATAACAAATTATGAAAGAGAGTTAAGAATAGAAGCAGATATTAGAAAAAAAGAAAAAGTAGAGAAAGTAATAGAGTTTGTAGAGAAAATGAAGAAGATTTAGAAGGAAGCTGGAACAGTGTTTAAGAAAGTATAGAAGGAAATAAAGAGATAAGTAGATGAGGAAAGAAAGCAAGTAGAAGAATGGAAAAGAGGCAATAAAGTAATGTTAAACATAAAGAATCTGGTATTTAAGAAGAGACCTATAAAGAAGTTAATAAAGCAATATATAGGGCCTTATATAATAGAAGAAATTATATTAGCAAATGAAGTGAAGTTAAAACTGTTAGTTTCTATGAGAATTTATCCAGTAGTAAATATTAGTCAAGTAATAAGATTGTTAGATAAAGAACATGCCTAGAAAATGAAACCATCTATAGAAAAATTACAAAATACATTGGAAGAGTGTTGACAGGAGTTAAGCAGAAAATAGATTATACTATAGTGCAATAGGAACTATGCAGTACTAGCCCTTAACTATGTGCTAAAGAATTCAAAGAAGATAATATTAGTATGAGGAATTGAGAGAAGAGATAAAAACAAGAATAACATCTGCTTACAAATGCTTTCTCTTACTAATACACTCCTAAACAGTGAATCTTATACTGTGTAACAAGCTTCTTTGGAAAATATAGTAAATAGATTGCAAAGCTCCTTAAGAGCTTCTAACAACTCTTCCATCCTAGATAATATATTTTGAAGGCACTATCAAGTCAAATCTTACAACTGATAATACTAACTGATACTCATCTTGCCAGTCTTTCCCAGGCTATTAGAACTCTCCAAAACTTGTCTAAAAGTAATAGAAGATACTAATGATACTTACTTGATTAAACTGCTCATAAGTAGGGAAATTTGGGTAGAATTCACTATTTGTCTCTCCTTCACTTGTGACTTATATATTAGTCTAAAAATACAGAGAATAGACATAGAGAATGAAGACTGAAACCATAAGAAAGACTGCTGAGATCTTAGAAGCATATAACTTTCTCTTCATTTTCTACCTAATATTGGCCCAATAGTTTTTTCTTACTTGCAAGTACCAGTTTTCTTTATCTTTAGTTGTTTCCACTAGTTGTCCCTACTCACAAGCTATTACAACTCAAAGACTTTAAAGTAGGTTAAAGAGAAGAATCTTGTATTAGAGTTAACACAAGAAAATTCAATAGAGTTCTAGATATAAAACTGTCTACCTTATATATACTAGACTACTGGTCTGTACTACACTTCTATTAGCCTACCCTAAAGAGCCATGTGTTTTCCTTAAGATACATATGTATAATACATACTATATAATATCATTTTGTTCCAGAATCTTCTATGATGTTCTATGTGACAGTTTGTGAAAGTGACATATAACATCATGCTAACCCTAACTCTAAGTCCCAAAATGAAAAATAAATGGAAAATTAAAATTAAGCAATATCTATTACTTTCAACTCTAATAGAAGCCTATTCTTGACTCTTCCAGCTTCCAAACAGTCATGTTCTTGGCTCATTTTACTATTTGAATGTTTGTGGCAATGCTATTTATACTTAAGAGTGCTTATTCTTCATAGCTAGTCTTTTGCAAGTACTATGATATCTTATATTCCTAAAGAACTTGTTTTCTGAGATATAGTTTGATTAATAGCTAGAACACTATTACTCAAGTAGGTTTCTACTCAAGAGAGTCTGAGACAGTGTTTATGAGTATTAAGTTTTCTTACTAAAGCCTTTAAATAAGTCTTAAGTGCTTGAAAACTCAATTAGAGTATGTTTTTTTACAAAAAAGCATTTTCTAGAATAACACCACTATAGCCAACTACTCTAGCCAATCTTTCCATTTATAATCCACAAAGAACCACAAGTACTATTCTAACTCTTGGTTTATACATTCTGTCTTCTTATTTACTTAAGAGTAGAATGCCATCAACAGCTTCAATTCCTAACATCTTGTTTAACTCCTTTGTCAATTCTGCTACAAACTGTGACTCTGATTGTCATATTCAAGAGTGGTGGACTTGTTTTTTTCTACTTTTCTTCTATTATTTAAGTTTCTCTTATTTTTCCTTTTCTCTCTCTTTCTTTCTTCTTTTTATTTTGGACCTAGCAAAAAGGGAACAATGTAACATCACACATGACTGTCACATTTACTGTCACAACATTATATAACACAAGAGAAGGCTAATATCATATATCTTATGATAAGATAACTCTTAAATATATAACTTATAATATTTAGGATAGATTAGATATAAAGTATGTACAGACTATGAACTAGAGGTATATATTTTACTCAAATACTTAAGTCTAAGTTATAATACTGATCTGATATCACACTCTTTGGAAATTTATATAACTTTCACATATTGTTCCTAAACAGCCCTTTTGCTGATATTTCTTCTATTATTGCTACAAAATGGGTCATCTTGGTCAACTTATTATATATTACTATGATTGCATATTTCTCTCTAACAGCAACTTTGTAATCAACCATCAGATATATTCATAGTTTTCCTAGTACTTTATTCTCCATCAAATTCTCTGCTGGTATCTCTGTTCTATTCTTTATTCTCTAACACATGTCATATCTGTCTACATATCTTTCTACATTATTTGTTACTTCCAGCCACTAATAATTTCTTGTCACCAACTCTGTTGTCTTTCATCTACCTTCATATTCTACTACTAGCACATTATGATGTAACTGGATAATATTTACCCTGAATTCTTCATTCTTTGGTATACATCTTCTGTTATGATCACTATCTCATGTTCAACAGATATTTGTCCCATATTTGACATGACTTGAACATATGCTAGGGTTTGTTTTATTTCTAACTTATATTTACTATATCTTGTATCCTCCTTATGTTTTCCTTTCTTTCTTGTTGTTTCTTCAAGGATGCCATATACATTTCTCATAGTTATTAGGTATATATAGAAGTAGATACAAACATGTATCCTTATGCTTTACAGATTGATCATCTTCTTACTTCTTTCTCAAGTTTTTGCCTAAGTTGCAACCTAAGCCAAGCTTAGAATCATAATATCTTTTCTTTTTCAATATCAATTCTTTTTTTAAATCTTTTTCTCTAGCCTTTTTTATATTATATCTACTTCTAGTTCTTCTAATACCATTTCTACCAAACCCTGAATCCATTCCTTCCTTAGTAATCTTTGATTGTTATTTTCTGTTTCCACTTTCTAATATAGCCTTCTACTCAATCAATCCACCTTTTTCATCTTTGTCTCTGGTATATATTTCCAGGTAAAATCAAATCTAGACAAATATAATATCTATTGAGCCTGCTTATGATTTAAATTTTGTGCCTTTATGAAATATTCTAAATTCTTATAGTCTGTCCAGACCTCAAACTTGAACTTGGTACTCTCTAACAAATTCTTTCAGTTTTACAACCTTCTAATTACTACCAAAATTTTCTTGTCATAAATTTCATAGTTTTTCTTAGTCTTATTTAGAGACTTTGATAAGTATGCTGCTAGCCTCCATTGTCTATCTTTGCACTCTATTGACAACATTCCTTCTATTGCATAGTCTAATACATTAACTTTCATCCTCATTTTTTTATCTAAATCAGATTCTGCTAACACTAGTTCTTTTGTAAAACTCTCTTTTCTACTTCTCAAATACCTTCTTCTGCTTCTTTGTCCAGTCCCACTTCTGATTCTTTTTTACCAGGTTATATAATAGCCTAGCTATAAATATAAAATCTCTAATAAACTGGTTTACCTATAATAGTTAGCAAGTCTTAAGAACTTTTGAACATTCTTAACCCTCTTGGGAGTCAGCCAGTCCAATACCATCTTTACTTATAATTTTTTGGCTTTACATACAAATTATTCTCTGCCAACCTTTTCACTATCTCTTTCACTACTTTATCATACTCTTTCTCTTTCTCTATTCCTACTATCACATTGTCAATAAAACTCACTACTTTTCTTGTTACAATTGATACCTTATATCTTCAAGATGGCTTGCTCATAGACAGCAGGTGTTAGGATATGACTTAATGATCAGCTGTACTATATGTTAGTATATGTATGATCAGTCAGTACCTCATGTAGTAGTTGAGGCTTCATCATGTTTTCCTCACTGTTTCCTTATTCCTTACATATATATTACACATAATCTTTGGATATATATAGCTGTAGATACTATCCTGTATCTTTATACTTTACAAATTGACTTCATCTCTCATTCTTACACAAGTCTTTGCCTGAGTTGCAACCTGAGCCAAACTTAAGGTTTTAACATTTCTAGTATTGATCAAGTTCCATAAGATCTTATTTATTATTGTCTGTAATATTGCAAATGAGTTTGTTAGGCTAAATAACATCACTGTTGGTTCAAATGATCCTTTCAGAGTCATGAATATTACCTTCCACTCATTGCTCTTCTTTATCCATATATTATTATAACTCTATTATAAATTTAACTTAGTAAATACTTTCTTTGTACCAATATTTTCTATAATGTCCAATATTAAAGATAAAGGATAATTATTCTTTACAGTCTACTTATTTAGATATCTATAGTTCTGGATATTATGATTTAAGTCTCAAATTTAAGATAAAAAACATACTCTTGCATTAAGTAATACAAGGGAACTTAAGAAAGTTTCTATTACAAACTAGTCTACCTTATATACTACAGACTATGATCTGTATACATGCTACAACTGACCTATTCTAAAGTCTATATATCAAACATACAAAGCTTAGATGTACATTTCTTCATTTAATATTTCCTTTTTATTTTCTTTTTGATTTATTTTTTCTTTTTGAACTTAGGGTTAGGGCTAGAGTGATAGCATGATCATACTGTCACATCTGTCACATCAAATAACATGCTCACAGTAATAGTTATAAGTTATAAGGCCACAGAGAAGAATGTAGAAAGGCCTGGAAGGATAATGTCATAACAATATATAGGACACATGTTGGCCTTGAGGCAACTATATAGCCTTTAGGGTAGGCTAGAAAAGTAGTAGCACAGACCATCATAGCTTAGTACAAAAGATAGACAATTCTGTACAAAGTTCTTTATCAAGTTCTCTTATATAACCCTATACAAGGTTCTTGTTGTAGCAACCACTCGCCAAAATGGCACTTGTAGTTTGCTTACTTCAGCAAAGCTCTCAGTTGGCTATCTAGTAGTAAGGATTACAAGAGAACTCGACAAGAAGCCCTCACTGCATTGCTCCTCTATTTATATAAATTATATGTGGTCTATGCTACAACAATATCTACCGGCCCTTATATCCATACCTCTACCTCATGTCCTATTACTCATCCACTATAAGGCTACCATGCCATATACATGTGCCATGATGTCATACTCTTAATCTCTGTCATACATGTGTGCACCATATATACACTATAAGGAACTCTTGTACCTTGATGATATCCCTAATCCTAACTCTTCTCTAGACTCTTCCCAATCCTTCTAGACCTTAAGTTCTTCCAGACTGCTCTAGACTACTCTAGCCTATATCACATGACTTCCAGGTCACATGCTCTCCATCTATTGTAGACTAATAATAATACTATCTATCTATGTTTGGCTAACCCTAACCCTAGCCAAAGTCTGTCCACACACTCATCTTATAACAGTTCTGTGCATTGATCAATCCTAAGGTCTTTAAGTCATAACACTATATGCTTTCTATAAGACTCATATACTATAGCTATGCTATATAATATTCTATTTTAGAGTCTTCTGTGATTTTCTCTATATTATGTGATTGTGTGACATATGACTGTGACATGTGTTACACTTCATCACACTTTGTAACATATCTAATAATTATGCATGATATTATATTATACTCTTTTGTCTAAGTCCAAAATTAAAAAAATAAATGGAAAAATAGAAAATAAAAATAAAAGAGAAATAAAATAAAATGAAGTCAAGTCAACTATCCTAAATACTAATAGAGTTTATTCCAATTTAATAGAATAGTACTAACATAAGAAAAGAATAATAATAGCTAAATAGTTAGAAACTATAATGGAAATATCTAGAACTCTACTGGAAAAAGAAGAAAGGAAATTTACGATGAGTGTATATATGAGGTTAGAGGTTAATAATGGGCTTATAGAGTTTAGTCAGATTTAACAAAGTCACTCAAGAAAAACTATAAAGTCTAACAGAGGTAGAGTACTGGCTAATAGGGTAAAAACACTATAGAGTTTAACAAAGTCAAGATCAGAGATAAGTTCTCTTACAAGAGGTACAGAATTTACACTTCAAGCTCGAAGAAAAACCTAAGTCTATTATCTAATAAGATATATATAGTATTTATCTCCTATCATAGTTCAAACTCTAATCTATATTTATCTCCAACACAAATAAAGTTCAACTCATATCTGAGCTATATCTTTTTCTGAAAAGATGGTGCTTATCTCTCCTGAGTAATATTCTTCTTTATATCACTTATTATTTTTATTTTTGGACTATCATTCTCCTTTATGATAATGGTATCCATTCTCAAAACTGTACCCTTCTCTATAAAAATCAGCTTCTATTATTATTCAAGAGTACTTTCTTCTCTGTAAGGTTTGTACTTCATCTCTATCTTATGTTGTATTTTTTATAAAGATAACACTATGAGTACTTTATCTTTTATAGCAAAGTAAGCATCTATTCATATCTAATCTCTGTTTCTGTAAAAACACAGATCAAAACTATCCAAATCTGGTTATCTATAATGGCCAAAAGCCAAACAAAGACATTGATATCACCCAAAGTAAAAATAACTCCAATAGTCTTATTCTATCTTCACTTGAACTCTACTGTGTTTTAAACACATTTCTCTACATATAAGACTAGTAGTCACTCTGTAATAGCTAGTCTAATAATCAACCATTAAGTGAACATCAAATTCTAGTTATCTAATCCATCTCTGATGTCAATAGCAATATACCTACTTTTGTCATTATAAGTTGAAGCCAAGATTGTTCAGAAGTCTGTATCTACACATCATAGATATAGTCTAAAAGTACTTTATCTATTGTGGCAACCACTATACTAATGTCCAATAGCAGTACTACAAGTAAATCTCTTAGGCAGATATCTAGTGGGGAATATGACTTGTGTATTCACAAGAGAACTCGACAGGGAACCACAACAGTATTCTACTGACTATTTATATAACTATCCATAGTCCATGCTATGACTATGCTTTTACTGTATGTCCTACCCTAATGTCCATGCCCTATCCTTATATCTATTACTAATCTACCTCATGTTCTATTACTTATCCACCATATGTCTACCTTAAGGCCAGCATGCTATATACATGTGCTCTGATGTCATACCCTAAACCTTACTCTTCATCTCCATTGTCCATGTGTACACCATATGTACACTATGAGGAAACCATGCTATTAACATGTTCCTTGATATTACTCTATCTCTAGACTCTTCTTAATCCTTCTAGACCATAGATCCTTCCAGACTGCTCTAGACTACTCTAGGCCCTATGACATAATGTCATGTGACTTCCCAGTCATATACCTTTTCTCTCTTATTGTAGACTAATAATATAACTATCTATAAATATCTCACTAAAATCTGTACTTTCTCATATCATAACATTATCCAATATTTATGTTTTTTTCTGTAGACATCTTCCTACCTAAGTCTGAATTATGTCTAACATCTCTAGGAAAAACCTAAGAGAATGGAATGAGGTCTCCTAAGGGGAGTAAGTATCCTAAATACTCTAGTGTATATTTCAATCTGGTAGAACAACACTGATATAACCTAGAAATGATATTATCCAGATAGTCAGGCACTCTGGTGAAAGCATCAAGAATAGATAGTAGAAAATTATTGATAGATAGTAAAAGACACAAGACAATGAAAAGTGATAGGTTTCCTTACAGGTTTTCTCATCAAATATCTGTCAAGAGGGTCTTCTTTCAAGATAGAGATCAGATTCAAATAAGAGCAAACTTTATTATAGAAGATAAAGTACTTGTAAAGATTAGTATAAATGATCTATTATAAAAAATAAATTACTCACAGAGTTTTTATAGAAGTAATCTACTATAGAAGATGTTAACACTTGGAAATTGAACTTTGACATTGGAAGAGACTAGAAAACATGAAAAGTGCAAAAGAGTTGGTAAATAAATTTGAAAGACAGTATTGAAAGTTAAAAAAAAAGGTATTCAGAAGGTATAAAAAAGCTGTTGTATAAATGGGACAATTGAAAATTTAAGAAGAAATATGTTAGAACAACTGAACAAAAGTAGAAATGAAGATTACAAGAGAACTCAACAAGGAGTTCTGTTAGATTTGGCTACTACTTATACTTATTGTACAATATATGATTTGTGTATAATACTTCTATATCCATTCTAAAGCTTATGATGTAATGTTTATTGAGAATATTCTATCAACTTCTATATTATGTATATCAAGTCATGTGATAGTAGTCATACAACTTTCTTATAAGCACTTTGCCTAAAGTAGTAATTATAATACCTTAAAAGAAAAAATAAGAGAATAAAAGTTGTTTTATAACAGAAATATTGGAAGAGGATAAATAAATATAAATGTTAGATATGGTTAGATGGTATGTAATAGGTCCAAAAAATGGCCCATGTGTGTAGTTATAGTTAGAGAGTATTTTTGATGTAATAGTCCATGTTCAATATTTATTGCTAAACCTGTAGACTTTCTCTCTTCTAGATCTTAACTACTACCAATCTTATAGAATTTGTTAAGTCAACTCTGCTATTCCTGCTCCCAAACTCTGTCAAATATTTAGATTATTCTATTAATATTTCTGACTACCTAGTGCAATCATTCTGAGGTTACTATAAAAGAACCTATGTTACAAACTTAAAACCTTATTAGAGTGGGTTAAAAGAAAAAACTATATATAAGGTTTACATAAGAGAACTCAATAGAGAACTCAGTACAGAACTGTCTTCCTGATATACACTAGGCTACTGGTCTGTACTATACAGTACCATTAACCTACCCTAAAGACCATATATTATCTATAAGATCAATAGATGTTAAATACATTATAATGATATCATTCTTTCCCAAACCTTCTATTATGATCTGTCATGACATGTGATCATGTGATATTTTGTGACAGTAACATGTGACATCACACTAACCCTACCCTAGATCCCAAAAATAAAAAATAATACAAAATGAGAGAAAAAATACAATGAAGTTTATTATTCATAATTCTGACAACCTGATACTTTTACACAGCAAGCTTTGGACTATCCTAAAAGCCTGTAGTGTTTATCACCCAAATGGAATCCCATGATATTAGACAATCATCAAGAACTCCAATATAAGTCCATAGTATTGCCACTCTAAATTATACTTGCTACTACCAATTCTATTAGTATTTCTTTATACTTTCTCTATTTAAACAACCTTTTAGACATTTCCATCAAGATATCTAGCTACTCTGTCCCCATCACTTCCTGCTTATATCATAACTGTCCTACTTAATTAGTATAGACTGTAGAGATGCTTATAATAGATATTTATCATCTCCAAGTATATATTCTTCTAAAGAGTTCTATCATTCTTAGCTGTTCCTGACCACAAATATAGAATTAACTTAAGGACCAAAATCTTTCTATTCCTCATGAAGTTTTGAACAACAATCTCTATGTCATCTGACAATCCAGAGTATACATAACAGTAGTATTAGTAGAAAAAACTTTCTGTATTCAAGGATGATAGTTACTATATATATTCTTTAGTCTGATAATCAACTTAGAATTATATCATACTTGCTTTAAGTTTATCCAAATCCACTCTTTCAAAATATATCTATGTGATGAGATTAAACTAGGTATAATATCTTTCCATTAAAGCTAAGATTGTCCTATCTGCATAGTATCACTTCCAAGCCTCTTCTGTCTCCATCTTCCAATAAGTCACTTTATCCAATCTATCCTCTATACTACTTACAAATAAATATAGTAAGTATAAATTGCTCTTAATAGGACCACTATCATAAATTTTCACCCTTTACTGTTATTTGTTCTATATAATATAACTTAAGTAGTTACAATTACTTACCTCAGTCATATTTCATATTTCAGAACTCTCTAAGATGAGTATTTATCACAAAATAAACTACTTACTGATTTGTGATATATAAACCTTGAATGCACTCTTAGAGGTTTGTGTTATAACTCAAAACCCTTAGAGTTGGATTTATGAGGTAATCTTGTATTGGATAACATAAGAGAACTCAATAGAGAGCTCTTTTACAAAATAGTCTACCTTATATACTTCTACAGGTGGTCCATGCTAGCTACTATGCACCCTACCCTAAATGACCATGTGTAGAGCATGAGGCCAACATGTGGTGTCCATGTTGTATGATGTCATTTTGTTCTAGAACTTTCTACTTCCTTTTCCTTAGTCCCATGATCAATGTTGTGATCACACCATCAAATGTGACTGATGTGACTGATCACTTCTAACCCTAACCCCAGAGTTCTAAAAATAGAAAAATGAAAAATAAATCAAAATCAAAATCAAAATAAGAAAGAAAATAAAAAGAAATGAAGTCTACTTCTTGCGATCCTGACAGTTTGGAAGTGATTTAGAAGTTTAATAACAATGACAAAAATAATTAAGATCAATACAGATGTCAATGATAATAAGGGATAATGATTGATAATTATTGATGAAAACTGATGATAAATAATGCTGTTAAGTCTAAGATTTAATCTTTAAATATAAAAGTATTTATCTGTCATAGCAGATATTAGGCTAATTTTAGAAAGTAACTAATTATGTCACTACATTTATATGCTTGTATCTCTATAAATATTGATTTCTATATAATATATTATATATTATTAGAAACAGTTTGATAAGCACTCTCCAATATATCTTTAATCATAGAAATCTATTTAGTCTTTCCCAAGATAATAGCCAATGAAACTTATAGTTACTGATGGTCTGATATCTCGGTAATCTGTTATAACTTTTATACAACCCACATATATGTAGATAGTCCTCATTAGAAGCTTTCCGGTGTAACTTAGTTTGTAAAAAACAGTCTACTAGTTGTGGAGATACAAGCTAAATAAAGTTTGTAACAATATTTTAGTTATACTACTTACAACTATACTTACAATTATGTTCTAAATATTTACTATTCTTTAGGTAAATACAGTCATGTTCCATATTCTGGAACTCTCTGAGATATTTATCCTTAATAGGTATCAACAATATTTGAGAATCAAAATTTTGTAAATACAAAAGACAAGCAAATGACAGATAATGAGTTTGAGGCAACAAATAATGTAATAGACAATAAATGTGACTGACTAATAGCAAGCAAGATAGTAGATGATAAATAAGAACTCAGATATGATACTAGATATAGAAAAGGAAATGGGAAAGCTAGTTCTTTTACAAAAGATAGTAGAAGATTCTAGGTAATAGATTATATTATAGACTTCAGAGTAAAAGTAGAAGTATTGTATATAAACCAAGCATCAAATATAAATATATAAGTAATAGCTAAATCTTACAGAACTTTCTATTGAGTTCTCTTATAATCTCCACTAATATAACTAAGTTGTTGTGGCAACCACTTATCACAAAGACAAATGATCATACAAGTGGTAAATCTCTTAAGGTGGATATCAAGTGGTAAATTCACAAGAGAACTCAACAAGGAGTCTCTGCTAAATTAGAGTCCTATATATACAAAATACACATGGTCTATGCTACTAATAATTATGCCTGCCCTTATGTCCATGCTATAACCTTATGTCCGCCTCATTCCCTACTCAAGGCTACCATGTTGTATACATGTGCCCTGACATCATATTTTAGCTCCTTCCTCCATGTTTTAGACCTATGACCTCACATCATGTGACCTGTCATGTGACTATGGTGTCATGTGCCTTTTCATCATCCAGAAGAAAATTAAAAGAAAAAGAAATCAAAATCAATATAAAATCAAAAAAATAAAATAAAATAAAATGAAAATTGTTAGTGTTCAAAGCATCTCATAACATAAGTGGTTGTCACAACAGTTTCCAGTATTAGAATTGAAGACAGTAGACTTTATTCATTTTAACTTCTTTTCTAATTTCTATTTTATTTTCCATTTATTTTCTTATTTTTGAACTTAAGGTTAGGAGTTAGGGTGATGTTATATAACAAAGTCACCAGTCATGGTCACATGATCACACATCATACAGAATATTGTAGAAGATTCTGAAACAATAATATACTATATATCAATGGTATATAGTAAATATGCTCTTTAGAGTAGGCTAAATTTAATATACCACAGACCATTAGCCAAGTATATATAAGGTAGACACTTTGTACTTGGAACTTCATCAAGTTCTTGTGTTAGCCCAATACAAGGTTCTTTTGTTGACTTAACCCTTAGTCTTCAATCATAACATCCAGATTAAAGGCTAAGTTCTCTGAGGTTTGCCTACTATTTCTCTCAGAACAATTGAAACTGAATGCCTTTCTTTTGAAGATCCTCCCACTAGTCATATATACTATTACAAGTTGCCAACAGCTGCTTTAGAAGTTTTAATAGTAAATAGCATCCATTGCTTCTACACCTTCTCTCTATATAATATTTGCTTATAGTCAATGTTCAAGCTAAGACAAAGAGATCCCTGTCTTAAAAACACCCAGGACATTGAGTTCATTGAAACTCATCACAATATGTGAGCATGTTGACAAACTTTTTTTTATTTAATGTCAACAATTTATTACATAGAACATAATGGCAGTCTATGCCTACAGGAGGAATTATGTATAGAGTATCATACTCTAACATCTTTATGCAGTAACCCAACACAAAGGACTACTAAGAAATTAAACCTATAACCTCAAGTAGGCTTGAGATAGACATAATATATATGAATGAGAGACTCTGTTTTTTTAAATCAACAATTTATTACATAGGGCATGAAAGCAGACTGTAATAGCTACTTTGTAACTACATTACATATGACTAAAATAATAGAAAACAATAGAGAATGAAAAAGAACAAAAGAGAAACAAAAAGAGACAAAATAAATGACTACTAGCTGGGCAAAAATATTTCTTTGTTATGTAATGTTTTCTCTGAAGGAAAAGACATTCAGGTTAAATTAAAGAAAAGAGACAAACTAGCTGATGGTATCTCTCATTAGGTTACAATACTTGTTTTTTTTTTTTTTTTATATCAATAATTTATTACACGGAGAATGTAGGCAGACCATGGTAGCAACTTTTATA
>JAJOHK020000372.1:0-28404 GCA_022457215.2 Leucocoprinus gongylophorus | reverse complement strand
TTAGTTGCCTTCTAAAAATAGCCTGACAGCTGCTATGACAGATGACAGCTCCCATCAGGTATGAGTTTTGATCATGTGATGGCAACAGCTTGCACACAGACCATCACTCTTTTATATATATACCTCTGTATCTAAGGGCTAGACCTCAGACTTAACAACATCAATTATTCTTATTGATACTTTCCATCATCTATCATCATCACATCCTTATACTGAATCTCTGAAACACCATTAAGTTCAAGTATCACAACCAGTGAGTATCTTATTTGTGATAGATTTATAAAATTGAACTTACATTAGAAAATACTTATCAAACTATTTCTAATGATATATAGTATATTCCAAAGTGATAAGTATTGATAGACTTAAAAGCATATCAATATAGTGATATAATTAGTTATTTTCTAAAATTAGCCTAGTATCTGCTATAACAGATAATAGCCCCTATCAGGTATGATTTTTGATTATGTGATGGAAATAGCTTGTACATAGACTATTACTATTTTGTACATATACCTCTATATCTAAGAATTAAACTCTCTCTTATGTAATAGTAAAGAAGGGAACAAACAACTCTACCAACATAGAGTTAATAGCTAGATACACACATAGTCCTTATACAATGGAAATTAATAATACAAATATACCTTAAGTCTTAGATCCTTCAGTAATCTCTTATGTTATTAACCAACCTGCAAATCTATAATTGAAGAACAGCAATTTTTGTTTTATTTTTATTTTCAGATTAAATGAGTGCTTGGATGATAATGCCAAGAACATCACATACTCACTTCTTAGAATAGTGGCCTTCATTAAGCAACATAAATTAGAAGACGAAATAGTAGAAGATATTTCTCAAATCTCAGAGTTTGACTTTGCAGCATGGGACTTTCTTTCAGCAATTTATGAATCTGTCTAGACAAACTGATTGCAAATAAGGCCAACCAATCATTCAGGCAATGTATTTCTGCTTAATTTAAAAAAGCTCAATTTAAAAATACAACCTTAAGTAATGTGGCCAAAGGTAAACAAGTTAACATTTTTAAGATTTCTTTATCTATTCTTCCTAGGCCCAGCAAAAGCATCTTGGCTAAATCAAAGTTTTTCAACAAAAATCAATTAGCTAACTCTAACTCTTAGGTTAACAACTAGTCTTATGCTCAAGCATTTAAGAATAATATCAAGAAAAATTTTTCAAGATCAATAACACTTTCCCAAAGCTTTCTCTTAATAAAGTATCAGAGATCCATAATGCAATGAACAAGTTGAATTAGAAAAGTAAACCTAGGATGAATATGACTACTAAAGGCCTTTCAAGGAAATAGATTATCATTCTAATGGGAACTAACAACATGGCAAGAATTATGGTACAATTCAATAAGCATATTGCTAATATCTATAGGTTGTTAAAAGATATAAAATTGAAAGTATCTGCTGATTATATACATTTGAACAATAAGAGAATTTTCATTACAACAAACAAGGTAGCCATCTTCTTTAATTTAAACACAGTGGAGAAGTACATAAAAGAACTAAATGATATTAATGTTAATAATATCATGAGCTCAAAACTTTCTCAATTGAAGTCTTACCTCAAGATTCTAGATATTTTATATTTTGTAGACAATACTAACCTCTCTATTACTTTAGATATCATTGAAACAGTTGTTAAAAGTACTCACATTTTCAACAATATAGTTTCAACATCTCATCCATGGTTTATCAAAGTATTCCCAAAATCTAATGGTGGTATGAATCAATACTTGGAATTTATAAACCAGTACAACCACAAAGAGTCTTATTAACAGATGCTTCAATATAGGTTAACATATCACTACTATTAGAGAAACAAATATAAATCTGGATGTTTCTCAATGCAAAAACTGTTGGAAGTAGGGGCATATAATATTTGTGTGTTATTTACATAGATCTAAGTATCAAAAATGCAATAGTTCACACAAACTCAAATATCATAAGGACATAGTATGATGTTGCAAAGCAAATTTCAAGACAAACTCTCCTAAGCTTGAAACAAAGAAAGAAGAATCTTATACTCACTCTTTCAAGTGTATTAACTATAAAGATGATCACTAAGAAGATAGTACTTACTATCCCTTTTGGAAATATAGATTTAATAAGAATTAGTATAGTAAGAAGTTGCAGGAGCTCCAAGAAATCAGAGCCAATTCAATTTTCTTAGCTGTGGGCAGAGTAAAAATATGATTTTAAAATCCTTAAAATATACTCACAGAATGTTTGCAAGAACAAAATTCTTGCTGATACTCTTTTAGAAAATAAAGATTTTGACATTCTTTTTATTCAAGAACCTTTCTGGTCTATTATTTACAACATTCCAAGCTTCTTGTCTAAAGAAGGTGATAAGATTATAGATGCTCTGAATTGTTTATTGTAGACTCTGTTCACAAGAACTCTAGATACTGAAAAAATATCCAAGAGTTCTCACTTATATCAACTCTAAACCAATAAGGTTATGTTTTTTGCTCAGGAGAAACATTTTGAATCATAGAGATTATATGTTTTCTTATCAACATCTATTCAGATGAACATTAATTTACCTTAAAGTATCTCAAGGATACTGAGGTTAACTTGAATAATGTTTTAATTAATAATAGAAGATTTTAATATTATAGACAATAACTAGAATTCTACTTTTCTGTATCATTTGACTCATATAGATACTCTTAGAGAGATAGCTGATAGTTTTGATTTAAAACTTTCAATGCCAATTGATCAAGTGCCAACACAATACATAGTTAACTCTCAAGATACTAACTTGGTTCTAGATCTTATGTTTCTTCATGCTAATGGAGAGAAATTCAAAAATTATTCCATTTTAACTGATCTCTGAGGACCTTCTAACTATACTCCTTTATCAGTTCATATTGTCATCAAGAAGGAATTTATCCAAGAAAAGAAGGTAACTATTGTCAAGAATAGTGAAGAAGAAAAAGAATTCATCAACAAATTGAGAAATGGAATAATTTGTATTGATATGACTAATATTCTCAATTGTAAGAAGCTAAAAGAGATAACTTGAGAGTTAGCTTCTATCATAGAGAAATTGTGGTATAAACATTCCAAATATGTTAATATCACTAAATATTCTAAGACATGGTAGAATAAAGAATGTAATATGGATCTTGTCACATATTGAACATATAGGAAAAGAACAAACTGAATTAAATATAGAAAAATAGCAAAACAAATATTTGTTAGCAATAAAATTCAAGAAATAGCATTGACCAACAAGAGACTATGAGATTTGATAAATTGGGTCAAGAAACAAAATTTACCTGCCATGAAAGCCATTAAATTCAACAGTCATCCTTGCAACAATTTGAATGACTTATGGCAAGCTCTTCATTAGTCTTACAATGTTGCTTAAGATAGACCAATAAATCTTCAACTATTAGATAAAGTTCTGTTATATCAACAAGCCAAATAGCCACTCTTCTCTAAATCAGAGTTTATCAATGCAATTGACAAACATAGCAACTTGTCTACTCCAGAACCAGATCATATTTTCTGAAAATACCTCAAAGTATTAGTTTGTGACAAGTAATATATTACTAATTTTGTCAATATAGCAAATGTGTACATTTATCTTAGACATTGGCTTTCTCATTTCAAAAAGTTGATGTCTATTATCCTTTCTAAGCCAAATAAATCATGTTACAACACTTTCAAAATATTTCAATCTATCATTCTTCTTAATATATTAGGAAAACTTGTTGAAAAAGTCATAAGTGCTAGATTTCAAGTACACTTTATCACTTTGAACTTTGTTTATTCTAATCAAATGGGGGATATTAAACAATGATCAATTATAGATGCTAGTATCTATCTAACACACCTTATACATATAGAATAGATAAAAGGATTTTATACAAGCACCCTTGCATTCAACATTGCTCAGTTTTTTCTTTCTTTGAATCATTAACTTCTTCTAAAAAGATTCTTGATAAAGCTGATTTTAATTCTCACATCTTTCATTTCATTTCTGATTATTGTTATGATCGATGCCTTCTAGAGTCAACATGGACATGGGTAAAGGGTATGACGACAACGATCAGCTGCACCGGAGTAGTCTCAGTCAGCGCCTCATGTAGTAGGCATTGTAACCTAACCTAGTTCTCATTTTCTCCATCTTGTTTCCTCATGTACTATGCCTCATGGTCTTGTCATGTTGTTACTTCCTAGTCGTATATATAGTGTAGATACATTCCTGTATCCTTACGCTTTACCAATTCATATCTTCCCTTATCTTTCTCAAGCCTTTGCCTTAGTTGCAACCTGAGCTCAAGCTTAAGGTCGTTACATTTGGTAAAGTGTCAACGAGCTCACCTTGCAAGAGAGGTGCAGTAGGACAAACCTATGGATGAAACGAGACAGCATTATCTGTCAAGGAACGAAACATGTGTAGTACAAACTATGGGAAGACAAGACGAGTTCAAGAAGAACAAACAATATAGAGGCGTTGTCAGAACGACTAGAATCCTTGCAGATCAACGAAGAAGCATCAACGAGCGAATATGAACAGACAGACACAGAAATGTCAGTAGCACAAGCAACAGCAGCTACAGCAGTCAGCGAGAACGTTCAGGCAGGATTGCTGAAGAATATGGTACTGGACCCAGGGTGGTTCGATGGCGACCGATCTAAATTTGAAGATTGGTGGAGGGGAATCAGATTATTCCTCAAAAGCAACAGAGTCAACAGAACAGACGATAGGATCACTGCGATCCTAGCTCACCTCAGAGGAGGTGTAGAGGGAATATACGCACAAAAGAAGCTCGATGAGCTAGACAAAGACAATGACACCCAGGATTGGGATGAATTTGTGAAAGAAATCAAGACAACGTTCAGTGACAAGTCCAAAGCAGTGGACACAGAATGGAAGACCGAAACATTCAAGCAAGGCAAAAAAAACACAGCGGACTTCATGATAGAGTTCGAAGCACTGGCCATGAAGGCAGATACAGATGAGCTCCATGCCATCTTTCTGTTAAAGAAGAACGTACAACATGATATTATCAAAACAATACTGGAATACCCACCCATAGCAATGCCCGAGACACTCAAGGAGTGGAAAATGGCAATCACATCTGTAGGACAAGGATATGAGTCTACAAAAGAACGATAAGATTACAAGATGGCCACAGGAATGACATATGGAGGAAGAGGACAGCCAATGAATATTGGGAAGTCCAACGACAACTTTAAAGACGGGAAGCCAAAATGCTTCAACTGCAACAAATACAGATATATGGCGAAGGAATGCCAAATAGAGAAAAGGAAACAGGATACACAAACCTGTTTCAAATGCGACAAAAAGGGGCATATCGCCAAGAATTGTAAAGGAAAAGAGACAATGAAGAAGAGAAAGGTTCAGGAAGAATCAGACAATGAAGACAACAAGGAAGAGGAGAAGGATTTTGGCAAAGATCTCGAGTAGGCATGGTACAAGAGATCTCCTATGTAAAATCCCAGAATAAATACATTATTCCGAATTGCCGAACCAGCGAGGGAAAGAGGGAACTTAACGTGCAAGCAAAAGTCAAAACAAGGAATGGCAAAAACCTGAAAGTAAAGGCACTAGTGGATTCCGGATGCACCTATACAGGAATCGACGAACAACTGGTCAAGGAGAAGAGAATCCAAACCAAGAAGATTGACTTCTCTTTTGAAGTATTCAATGCAGATGGAATGAAGAACAGAGAGGTGACCAAGGTGGTGCCTCTAGAAGTTGAAATCAATGGCCACAAAGAAACTCTGGAAGCAGCAGTAACGGATCTCGATGGAACCGACATGTTTTTGGGGCACAATTGGTTGATTAAACACAATCCAGAAGTCAACTGGAAAAATGGCACCATCAAGTTCACAAGATGTCCAGGCAACTGTATCATGACACACAAAGATATACGGTTCAACTCTAGACGGACAAAAGAAACGGTAACAGACAAAACGGAACAGGACAACGGCGAAATTGGAAAAGAACCAGATAAAACAAATCCAGAAGATCTACCAGATTATATTCAACCTTTTACACATCTATTCAACAAGAAGAAATTCGAGAAACTACCAGAGAGATGCGGATAGGACCACGAGATTAACCTAACAGAAGAAGTGCCAAGAGAACTTAATGCCAAGGCCTATGCAATGACTCTAAAAGAGGAAGAAGCATTGAATCAATGGTTGGACAAACAACTTGAAGCGGGACTCATTGTAGAGTCAAAGTCAAGATATGCGGCACCTTACTTCTACATTCCAAAGAAAGACGGTTCATTACGATTGGTTCAAGACTACAGGAAGTTAAACCAGGTCACCATAAAGGATAAAATGCCACTACCTCTAATCGGAGAAGTAATTGACAAACTCAAAGAAGCAAAGTACTTCAACAAGTTAGATCTAATATGGGGATATAACAATGTACGAATCAAGAAAGGAGATGAATGGAAGGCTGCATTCCTCATGAACAAGGGACTCTTCAAACCCTGAGTAATGTACTTTGGACTATGTAATTCACCAGGAACATTCCAAAGGATGATGAACAGCATTTTCTGAGAGTTACTTCATGAAGGGGTGTTGGCAAATTATATGGATGACTTTGTTATACCAGCAAGGACAATAGAAGAATTGGAAGAGCGAACAATCCGATTTTTGAAGATAGCAGAAAAACACAATTTGTGTTTCAAACGATCGAAATGCGACTTTAATATGGAGGAAATCCCTATCCTAGGGGTAATAGTTGGCAGAGGTCAAGTCAAGATGAAACAAGAAAAGATTAAGGCAGTCAAGGAATGGAAAACACCAACAAAAATCAAGAATGTTGAAAGCTTCCTAGGATTTGCCAATTTCTATTGACGGTTCATCCACAATTTTAGCCACACAGCAAGACCATTGAACGAATTGAAGGGCAAGAAGGAATGGAAATGGGAAAAGGAACATCAAGAAGCATTTGAAGAACTCAAAGAGAAGATTACGAGTCAACCAGTCCTCTCTTTACCAAAAAGGGAGGGAAAATTCAGAGTAGAAACAGATGCTTCAGGACATGCTATAGGAGGAGTGTTATCTCAAGAGCAGGATGGAAAATAGAGACTGATAGCTTTCCTGTCAAGAACAATGCAAGCAGCAGAACAAAACTATGAGATCTATGACAAAGAACCACTAGCAATAGTAGAAGCACTCGCAAAGTGGAGACAATATCTGTTGGATGCAGCAGAACCCTTTGAAGTCTGGACGGACCACAAAAACCTCAAATATTTCAGGGAGCCACACAAGCTAAATGGACGGCAAGCTCGATGGTATTTGAGGTTACAAGATTATGACTTCATGTTAAAACACATACCAGGGAAAACAAACATAAAAGCGGATATACTATCATGGAAAGACCAGATCAACACGAAGGAAGATAACAAGGATATACAACTACTCAAGGATGGAATGTGGACAAGGAAGACAACAGCCAGGATTACAATGTTGGGATGAAAAGTAATGCCAGAAGAAGGCGACATACTCAAGAGAATTCGAAAGAACAATACGAGAGAAAAGGAAGTGACTCAAGCATTGGAAAGGAACGACGGATTAACATGGGAAGAAAATGGAGTGGCATACATGGAAGGAAGGGTATATGTCCCAAACAACAAAGAACTCAAAGAAGAAATTCTGAGAGAACACCATGACCCAGCAGATGTTGGACATCTGGAATAACATAGGATGCAAGAGTTAATCAAGAGGACATACTGGTGGCTGGGACTTAAAGAAGATGTCAAGAAATATGTTCAAGGATGCATTAACTGCCAACAAAACAAAGTGCAACATCAAAGAAAGGCGGGAGAACTACATCCATTGAAGATTCCAGAGGGACCATGGCAGGACATCAGTATCGACATGATAGGACTACTACCGAGTTCAAACGGAATGGATGCTATAGTGGTAATCATGGATCGATTCACAAAGATGATTAGGCTCAAAGCAACAACAACAAATATTTCATCGGAAGGAATTGCCAAGGTCTACAGAGACAAAATATGGAAAATTCATGGAGTACCCAAAACAATTCTCAGCAATCGAGGACCGCAGTTTGCATTGAAATTCATGGAAGACTTTACTAAAGTACTGGGAACAAAGAGAAGATTGTCCACGGCGTATCATCCTCAAACTGATGGACAAATGGAAAGAATCAACCAGAAAATAGGAACATTCTTACAACACTATGTGAACTACAAACAAGACAATTGGACAGAATGGTTGGCCATGGCGGAATTCGCATACAATAACAAGAAACATGTGGCGACGGACAAGACACCATTTGAACTAAACTTTGGAAGACACCCTTGGAAAGGGGACCTTAGGGTTCAAACAGAGATACCATGAGTGGAAGAATTCACGAAGAACATACAAGAAAGTTGGAAACATGCGGCACAAGCAATGGAGGAAGCCCAGAAGATCATGAAATGGCAGTTCAACAAAAAAAGAAGAAATCCTCAAGGCCTGAAGGTTGGCGATCATGTGTGGCTGGAGAACAAAAATATCCAGTCAAATCAACCCTCAAAGAAGTTGGACAATAAAAGATACAGACCTTTTAGAATCATAAAGAACATTGGCTCGGGAGCGTTTCAACTGGAGCTTCTGGAAAGCTGGATGATTCATAACGTCTTCAACAAGGATCTTATGATATGATGTGTGGAGCCGAAGTTCAAAGGACAACACAGGGAACCAGCACCACCACCGGTGATTATTAATGAAGAAGAAGAGTACAAAGTGGAAGAAGTACAGAAGCACAGGACATGAGGACAGGGCACACAATACTTGGTACACTGGAAAGGCTATGGAAATGAACATGATCAATGGATCACAGAATCAGGGTTGCCACATGCAAGACAGGCGATAGAAGACTATTGGACAAGGTATTCAAGTCGAAACCTATAAAGAGGGGGGGTAAAATCCCATTTTGATAGCCCAAGAAATCACTTGAATTCTTAAAGCAACACCCAAATCCAACAATGTCATTCCCCACTGTTAACAACAACACCTTTACCACAGCACCCACTTCCCCCAACCCTTACATCTCAAGGAGACTTAACAATATGGACCAAGCCCAAGTAATGAAGAGAGAGAGAGAAGACTGGGAGAGACTATACCACAAAACATTGAAAGGAATTGAGGCGATGATCGATGTTCAAAGAGCAGTGAAGGACATAAAGAAATTAGCAGAAGAAGCTGGAACAACAATTGCGGAAATAGAAGGAGTTATTCTGACAGCTAGTGTCAATAACCAAACCATGAATGTGACAAATATCACCCAGATGGCAGAAGATCTACGTTATCTAATTCAGAGCGATATGGACGACAGGGCATTTCAAATTCAAAGAAGGCTGGTAGATGAACTCGATCGATACAAAGGGAAGGGTAACAATTATGTGGAGACGAACATTTGAGAGATACAAGAGTTATATATGGATGAAGAAACAAAGAGAGAAGGAGGAAGGATTGAAGATGACGAAGTGATATTAATCAAACCATACAAAGTATCCACAACAACATCATCATCAAGTACGAGTTTCATAACAGACAAAGTTGAACATCTACTCAAGCACATGAAATTCATATGAACGCCATTGCAGACCAGGTTATTCAAACCACCACCATACTACCAAGCCCTCAGATCCAGAGGAGAGCAAGATCCAATATTTTGGAACAAAGTGGCGACAACATTCTTGGACAAAAAACATAACACAGATACGGCCAGAAATGGATATCAAATCCATATGTTCCAAGAAGGTCCACCACACAAACCATATTTTATAGCCAAGGACAACAAGGATCGAATCATTATAGGCCCTAGCAAAAAGATAGTGGCCATGCATGTGGTAGGAGAGCTGGAGGTTTTGGTTTAATTCATGGGAACATGAAACCTAAAAAGGGGGTATTGTTACAATCGATGCCTCCTGGAGTCAACATGGACATAGGTAAAGGGTATGACAATGATGATCAGCTGCGCCGGAGTAGTCTCAGTCAGCGCCTCATGTAGTAGGCATTGTAACCTAACCTAGTTCTCATTTTCTCCATCTTGTTTCCTCATGTACTATGCCTCATGGTCTTGTCATGTTGTTACTTCCTAGTCGTATATATAGCGTAGATATATTCCTGTATCCTTACGCTTTACCAATTCATATCTTCCCTTATCTTTCTCAAGCCTTTGCCTTAGTTGCAACCTGAGCTCAAGCTTAAGGTTGTTACAAAAATGAACTACTTACTTATTTGTGATATCTAAACCTTGAGTGCACTCTCAGAGGTTTAGGAGTAATTCAGAAGTTTAATAATAATGACAATGATAATTAAGATTAATACAAATAATAAAGTGTAAAGATTGATGTAAATTGATGTAAATTGATGTTGTTAAGTCTGAGGTCTAATCCTCAGACACAAAAGTATATATAAAAAAGAGTGATGATCTGTATGCAAGCTGTTTCCATCACATGATCAAAACTTGTACCTATGTCAGGCATGATTCACACCAGGGTGGAAGTTCACAGAATGGACTTGGAGATGAATAGACTTGTGGAATGACCTTGGCTTCAGCTTATCTGCTATACCATCTGTCTGCTGTATAGTCACAACTTCAGATGATGGGAAGAAGTCTGAGATAGGAGTAAGTGCTGATTGGTGTATCACTGTTGAACACTGGGGATTAATTTCAATAAGAGTTATCTTTGTTGATTATCAGACTAGTGAATTACAGTGTAACTACTAATCTTTTATACAAACAGATAGTATAGGAGATACTTGGGGTTTCAGTGGTAAAACCCCTATTACCCCAAGTGGAGGTTTCAATATTGTGACACTGACAGGAGTAACTCTGTCATGAAAGACTGAGTTGAATAGGAGTATCTTTGCCATGGAAGACAGAATACCCAGAGGATTGCAACACTGCCATAAGACATGTTGTAAGAAAGGTGGCTGTCATAGAAGACAGGCTTGTATAATTCAGAAATGATATCACTATGGGAATGTAATTTCTGGATGGATGGACTTGCATATGATAGTATTCCCCTCTTAGGACTGAGCCTTCAAAGTTCTATTGGGTTTATCCAAAAATTCCATAATGGTATCTAGATCAACAATACATAAATGAAAAATGAAGTTTTTTGCTCTTGTTTCTATATTATTATGTCTTCCCCTACTCCCTCCGACATTTCTCAAAATGATACTGAAATGCTTGAGGAGCAGTGCCATGAAATGCAGTGACAGTATGAGAAGAAGCAACAGTTCCTCCTTTGTTTGCAAAAGGCAGCAGAGGTCCATTGTGCAGAGCATGTGGCTCAGAAAACCAGAAGAGAGGTAGAGGTCAAAGCCAAGGAAGAGGCTGAAAAGCAGAGGATTACAGAGGAGAAGAAGAAGTTGGAGTACATCCAATAACTCTGGAATAAGATTCTAGAGGAAGAGGCCATTCTATTGAAGGGGGCTGAAGAATCCTAGGTTGTGGGATCTAAGCACAAGGAAGTTACTGCTGAAAACAAGGAGGAGCAACAGTTTTCCAAGAAGACTAGAGAGAAGCAACCAGAGAAGTACTGCAGAGGTACTGCAGTAAAGATAGGGGATGCTAACCTTTATGAGAGGTATGTGAGTGCTAGGCAGGATTATCTGGTACATCTCTCAAAGTGAGTATTTTTTGTTATACTTATTATTATTATTATTATTATTATTATTATTATTATTTATTTTTTTAATAATTTTCTCTTTCATAGCCAATCATTTGTATATGCTGGGTGCATTACCCTCAAGTAGTGGTATGTACCCCATACCAACACTAATATCCTGGTCATGATTCCCACTTATAGTGGGATTCTAAGTACTATTGAAAAGGCACTCCAGAAACTTGTGAAGGAGTACTGAGGAGTTGGGAGGTCCCTCTGGGACTTGGTGGAGGACCAAGAAAAGAACACAGCCCAGTTAGAAAGGATTGGGGCTATAATAGAGTAGAGATGATGTGGAGGGGTCCAAGGATAGCCCTGGGAAAATCCAGGAAGAAGAAACTCCGTTGTTCACCTTCTGTTAGAAGTAGTAGTTTTGTTTTTTCTCTACTTAAAATTTTTTTTTTATTTTCCATGATCTAAATGTGTGAGTAAGAAAATCAAGAATTAAAATGAAAAAAAGTTTGAAAGTTTTGAAAAGAAACCTTGAAAAATGTGTAGAAGCTGAAAGTTAATGAAAATAAGCAGACAGAATATACTAAGAAATTAATGAAGGAAATTCCCATTGGAAATGCATGGAAGTAGGAAACAAATGCAACAGTATAATCAGGACAATGGGAGAGGACTGGGCTTGGCAGGATATACAGTGTGGAAATCGGATACCAAGTTGACAGCATAAGTGAGTTTGGATGTGAGGATTCATTTGGATTTGTCTCCAGTGTTTTCATACCCTAGCCAGATCACCTTGCACAGGAGTTTGCATGCCTATTGGTGATTGATTTTAGAATCCACTATCTGAGAAATTTCATATTCTGGTTCTCCGTCAATTATGACTGGAGTAGGGGCTGGTTGTATTCTCTTGGAGAAAGTATTGGATGTGGTGGGTTCAAGTATGGACATATGGAAGACTGGATGAACAGAGCACATAGACTCTGGAAGACAAAGAGTGAACAATAAAGTGCCAGGCTGAGCAATAATTTCATAGGGTCCGAGATATTTTTTGGAGAGTTTCTTTGAAGGTTGGGTAGTTTAGAAGAACTGAGTCTTGACAAAGACTTTGTCACCTACTTTGAAATTAGAAGTAGGGGGACATCACGCATCAGCGGATTTCTGATAATGCTGTTGGGCTGCAGAGATTTCAGCTTTAAGAGTACTCTGTAACTCATTGAGATCTATAGTGAAGTCATGGGCTTGGAAGGAAGCAACATCATGTTTGGGGTGAACAGTGATATTCAGATGATATCTCTTATTAGCAAAGAAAGGAGAAATACCAGTAGTAGCACTCGGAGCATTATTGTAGGCAAACTCTACAAGAGGTAGGAGTTCAGACCAGTTATCTTGCTGGTAGTTACAATATACATGGAGGTATTGCTCAAGAGTCTGATTTGTGCATTCAGTTTTTCCATCATCTTCAAGGTGGTAGCCTAAAGTGAAATGAAGCCACATGTCAAGAGCAGTACCTAAAAATTGAAAGAAGTTTGACACAAACTCCGAGCCTCTGTTGGAGATGACATGGGAAGGAATGCCGTGTTTGGAAAACATATGAAGAACAAATAGACATGCTAAGTCCATAGACATGATGGTATCATGGGCAGGGATAAAGATCACCTGCTTAGTGAGCTGGTCGACCATGACCAATATAGTGTCAAACCCAGAGGATGACAGAAGTTTCTCAATAAAGTTCATAGAAATGGAATTCCATGATCATTCAGAGATAAGGAGTTGTTTAAGAAATCTGTAGGGCTTGTAACATTGTGGCTTGGATTGCATACAAGTGACACAGAACTTGCAGAATTGTTGTACATCAGCATAGAGGCTGGGCCAGGAGTATCCACAGCAGACTAATTCCAGTGTTTTGTTTTGACCAAAATGTCTGGTGAGAATATGATTATAGTTATACTGGAGAATACATGTGTAGAGATTACCAGTAGATAGTACATAAATTCTGTTGTTGAAGAGAAGTAGACCATTTGGGTCCATAGACTACCAGCCATCTGCAGAGATGTGTTTTGTAGCAGTTGGATCACTAGGAAGAGCTGAGAGGATGTCTTGATGTAGGGTGTCCAGATCCATGACTGTAGCTACACAGAGAGAAGGGAAAAGAAGGACTATAGCTTGTACGGAGGCTACAAGTTGTTCTTGAGTGAAGATAGGTTTGAAGTTGTGAAAGTTGATTGTAGCATAGCCAGTATTCTCCTCTTTAGTATAAACATCCCATTATCTAGTAAGAGCATCCAGTTTGGTGCTGAGACAACCAGGGCAGAACCTGATGACAAGATTGAGCTGGGAGAGATACTTGTTATGATACGAGAGTATGGACAGACTTTGGACTAGGGTTAGGGTTAGGACCTTAGTAATTATTAGTCTACAACGGACATAGAGTTAGGAGATAGGCACATGACCTGGAAGTCATGTGATAGGCTAGAGTAGTCTAGAGCGGTCTGGAAGGACTTAGGGTCTAAAAGGATCGGGAAGAGTCTAGAGTAGGAGTTAGGGTTAGGAGATGACGTCAAGGGACAAGGGTTCCTCATGGTGTACACATGGTGTGCACATGTACAGCGGAGATTAAGAGTATGACGTCAGAGCACATGTAGGAAGCATGGTAGCCTTAAGGTAGACGCATGGTGGATGAGTAATGGACATGAGGTAGAGGCATGGACTTTAGGGTCGGACATATAATGTTGTAGCACGGACCAGGACTGTTTTATATATATAGTGGATAGATAGAGTAGGAGCTCCTTATCGAGTTCTTCTTGTGTCAACCCTATACAAGGTTTAGTCTCTTAACCAACTCTAAGGTTTTGAGTCTACAACAGTACTCAGACCACTGCGCTTGCCTCCAGGTCAATATCTTGGTAGTAGAAAAATACTCAAGGTTCTTATAATCCATAACAATATTGATAGGATAGGCTAGACCTTCCAAATAGTATTGCTAAATCTTGAACAATGAGAAGGGTGTTGTAGCAACCACTCGCCATAATGGCACTTGTAGTTTGCTTACTTCAGCAAAGCTCTTAGTTGGCTATCTAATGATGGAGATTACAAGAGAACTTGACAAAGAGCCCTCGCTGCATTGCTTCTCTATTTATATAAATTATATGTGGTCCGTGCTACAACAATGTGTCTACCTCATGTTCTATTACTCATCCACATGTGTTTTTCTTAAGGCCACCATGCTTTCTACATGTGCCTTGATGTCATACTCTTAATTTCTGCTATACATGGGCACACCATATGTACACCATGAGGAACTCTTATCCCTTGACGTCATCCCTAACCCTAACTCTAATCTAGACTCCTCTCGATCCTTCTAGACCCTAAGTTCTTCCAGACCACTCTAAACTATTCCACATGACTTCTAGGTCACGTGCTCCTTTTCTGTTGTAGACTAATAATTATTTACTGTTCTATGTCCAGCTAACCCTAACCCTAGCCAAAGTCTGTCCACACTCTTGTCTTATAACAGAGGGAGAGTTTCAGCTTTAGTTTTGCTGAAAACATCAGCAAATTTGTAATACTCAGAAGGGACATTGAACAAGTCAGGAGCTTCTGCAAGTTTTGTAGAGTTAGCCTGAATATCCAAAGAATGAAGATAGAGTTCAAAATTGTTGGAGCCCAGAAGTTTTGATACACACAAGAAAGCTGCAGTACCAATAATAGTAATGTTAGCTCACTCAGAGTTAGACATGGAGGTCTCAGATGCAGATATAGAAACCACAGAATCCAATGATTGCAGAAAGGTGTCTAGAAGAGATGAAGATACCAATGGTATGTTGGCTCTGACATGAGAAGGATGGAAATTTATTAACCTATTTACCCAGTCAATTAGTAGATTGTGTCAGGCAAGCCAGTTGTATCCAAGGACCAAAAAGCAGGAAGAATCCAGTAGAGTGACATAGAGGTTCAGATTCATACAATCACCAGTGGAAAAAATTATAGGCAAGTTGGCAATTTTAGAGATAGTGCTGTTTGATAAACTATCAAACAAGTGGAGAGCAACTGGGGGAGTTGCAGATGTCTTCAGGTGGTGAGTATCCACAAATTTAGAGTCTACAAAACAGTGAGTAGACCCAGAGTCGACGAGAGCTTGGAACAGAATTTTATTAAGGTAATCCTGACCAAGGATCAAGAGAGAAGTAAGAGAAACAAAGAGTGAATGAGAATCAGAAAGAGTAGATGCATTGAGTCAAATTGAACTCATTGCTATACAGAGAAGTTTAATGCAGCCCTCAGTCTGTGCAGAGTCCTAGGGGTTGCTCTCTATTTTTCCAAGGGTTTCTTGGAAGCAGCTGCCAGAGTATCAGCAGTTGCTGAAGTACCATGGTCTGCTTCTTGGAACAGGAGTCTAGCTTGTGGTCTCCTGCACCACAATAGAGACACAGGTTGTTTTCAAGATGCTTCTTGTGCTCGTCACTGGTCAACTTGCCATTGCTAGCTAGCTTGAAAGAAAGGTCCACCCAAGAAGTATTGGGTTGCTTCTTGAGAGTAGGGGACAAAAGTGACTTGGAGAAAGAGTTCTTGGCAGATGAGACTGCCAGAGATGGGTTTGCCTTGTTCTGGGGAGCCATGGCAGTACCAGAGGTAGAAGTTTTTCCTTGCTTCCAAAAGTGAAACTCAAGGGCCTCTTTCTTTACCTGCCTTGCATAGTGACATTTGCAGTCTTGTTCCCAGTAGCAGTGATTAATGGTCATCACTAAAGCATACATATCCTGGAATGAGATGGGTTTTCCTTGTTCCTGGATAGAGATGGGGTCCTGAATCTGATTGGGGAGCCCCTAGTAATAACAATGGTACAGAACACTATTCCTCCAACCTAATTGGGAGACATAGCACATGAAGTCCATATTGTAAGTGGAAATCTTGTCGCCAGGCTTTATATGAAGATTGTCCAGTATGTTGGCTGCTTTACCAACAGGATCTGAGAGACTAAAATGTCAATGTAGCTCATCCACAAATAGGTTCCAGTTGGAGAGCCAGTCTTGAAAGATGTCCTGGTCTTCCTGGTTAAGGCCTACCTCAAACCAATCCTAGACTACTCTAGTGAGATAGGTTATTGCAAAGTTGATTTTTACAATGTCCGTATTGAATTGCACTGGGTTAGCATGGAAATATAGGCAACATTGAAATAGAAAATTATTAAGCTTGTCAGGCTTAGTGCTGCTGAAAGTGTCAGAGATGCAGGCTTTAGTTCCCCTTGTATTAGTATTAGGTATGGGAGTCTAATTAGAATTAAGAGTGTTAGCAAGTTGGCTAAGTACTTCAGCTAATTGTTCATTAGTATTATTGCTCCAACAGGGTTTGGACCATGAGTAAGTAGAAGATGTTGGTCTATTAGTTATATTATTGTTAGTACTAAGATTAGTAGGAGCATTCTCTCAATTAGGATTGTTGTCTACAGAGACAATACTTGGGCCAGAAACAGGCAAAACTGTTTGGCTAGGTTGAATTGTACTGGAAGGAGATCTCAGAGATGAACAGCTTCTTTGGTGAGTTTGTCTTAAGCATTGTGGTGCATTTGGTGGATAAGCCATCTGATTACTAAAACACAAGATCGTATTGAAGGGTGTCCCAAGCAATGGGACCAGAGTTGAAGAGTTATGGCAAGAGGAAGCCATTTGGACTTTGAAGTGCAAGATACAAGTTGAATTGCAGATGAAGCTGTGACAGAAGATTTAGCAGGTGAAACTGCTCAGAAGTGACAGTAGACTTAATAGTCTGATAATACTGTTAGGTACAATTCACACCAGAGTAGAAGTTCACAGAATGGACTTGGAGATGAGCAGACTTGTGAAATGACCTTGGCTTCAGCTTATCTGTTATGCCATCTGTCTACTGCATGGTTATAACTTCAGATGATGGGAAGAAGTCTGAGATAGGAGTGAGTACTGATTGGTGTATTACTATTGAACACTGGGGATTAATTTCAATAAGAGTTATATTTGTTGATTATCAGACTAGTGAATTACAGTGTAACTACTAATCTTTTATACAAATAGATAGTATAGGAGATGCTTGGTGTCAAGATCATTGATGGTGGACTTTATTTTTTATTTTCTCTTTTCACTTTATTTTATTTTTCTCTTCTTTTTTCTTTTCTTTTCTATTTTTAGAACAACTTGGGTTAGGGCTTATCAGTCACGCTGTCACATCAGTCACAAGTTGATGGTGTAGTCACAAGACTGATCACAGGACATGAGAGAATAGAGTAGAAGGTTCTGGAATAAAGTGACATCATACAATATGGACAACACATGTTGGCCTCATATCATACATATAGTCATTTAGGGTAGGGTGCACAGTAGTGAGCATGGACCATGAGTAGTAGTATATAAGGTAGACTACTTTGTACTAGGAACTCTATCGAGTTCTCTTATGTTACTCAATACAAGAGTTGTCTTATTGCTTAACACTTTGAGCTTTAAGTCATAACACTTGGGGTTTCAGTGGTAAAACCCCTATTACCTCAAGTAGAGGTTTCAATATTGTGACACTAACAGGAGTAACTCTATCATGGAAGACTGAGTTGAATAGGAGTATCTCTGCCATGGAAGACAGAATACCCAGAGGATTGCAACACTGCTATAAGATATGTTGCAAGAAAGATAGCTGCTGTAGAAGGCAGGCTTGTATAATTCAGAAATGATATCACTATGGGAATGTAATTTCTAGATGGATAGACTTGCATATAATAACCTAATAGGAGCTGTTATCTGTCATAGCAGCTGTCAGGCTAATTTTAGAAGGTAACTAATTATATCACTATATTGATATGCTTGTATCTCTATGAATACTTATTACTATGTAATATACCATATATCCTCAGTTTCTAATGCAAGTTTGATTATGTGAATCTGTTCAGCCATTTATAAGATATTAGCAAACAAAGATTTTACAGATACTGATGACCTGATATCTTAGTTGTTTGTTGTCACTTTTATACATCCCACATATGTGCAGATAGCCCTCATTTGGGGCCTTACAGCACAACTTAGTTTGTGAAAATGGGTCCACTAGTTGTGGAGATACAAACTGAATGAAGTTTGTGACAAGTAGACTATAGTACAGGTTTCCAAGATAATCAGAACATAGTACTGCTCAGGCTGGAGTTCTTTACTGCTCAAGTATTAGAAGACACCTCCCTAAAAGATAAGGAGAAGACTTTTTTGATAGATATCCAGTAAAGAAATAGACTAGGTAAACAAGAGAAACCTATGGCCCAGGCTACATACAAACATCATAATTTGGCAGTAAAGTCATTTCAGTTTTTATAATGATCAGAAAACAATATATTTCTCTTGTTTCATAGTAAGATGTATATTTCAAACATTATATGTCTCTACTAACAAGTAGTTGTACTCTATTATAACTCTAAGATAGCTAGACATGAAAAACCTTGGAATTGGTTTCCTAAGACTATTGGTAGTTCTATACATTGACTAGTATGTCAGCACATATAATCTTTGCTTATATACTAAGCTAACTTGATATCTTTTTCAGAGAACTACACCTACTGCTAGTACCTATAAGAAAATATCCTGCTTTACTTAAATTCAAGTCAATAATAGCACCTGCTCAAGCCATTCTTGCAGTTATCTTGTCCCTATAATATCTTCTTAGTTATATCCTACACTACTATTCCTCTAACTATAGTTCTGACTACACTCTGCTTGGAAGTAAGATGAATCATGGCCATACAATAAGAGATGTCTTGTTTGGAATGGTATGTATCTAAGAGAATGTTGATTGTATACTGCTTAGGAAGCAATACTACTTAGAGGTAGTGTCATCCTATGAGTTTATCAAGATGGAAACAGATAGAAATGAGGTCAGTAATAGCTTCAACTCTTCATGACAGTGATGTACAAAATGCTCCCATGATCTATAGGGCTGCTCTTTTTTGTATTTTCTTCATTTCCTTGAGAGAATGATATAACAGAGCTCCTTTCAAGTATCAAATTTGGAATTCATATAGTGTAATAGGAAGTACACAAGTTTTGTATAACAGATGCTTGTGTACTAAAGATAGTCCTCTTGTGGAATTGCTAAGCATTTTCATACTCTTGATTATAGATAAGGCTTTATCAGCATAATAGCAAGTGTGATATCAGAAAGAGAGTTTCTTATTAAAAAAGAATCCTAGATAGCACTATGTATCTTTTGGTTTGAGTTCAGCACCACTTGTAGGTCTAAGATCTAGCAGAGAGTGGTTGGTCTTTTCTATTGTTTTAGAAAAGTAGAAGACCTCCAATTTGTTGTGTCCAATCACAAGACCAAATTGGTTAAAAAGAGAAGAAATGATATTATAACTACTGTATAAGATTGCAATTAATTTTTCTTAACTCCTTTCCTAAGAAACAAAAAGAACATTATTAATAAATAAAAAAGAAGAGAAATAGAAATAGGAATAGAAAGGTTTTTTGTTCTTTTTTTTTGAATATGTGAAAAAAGAGATAATATACAAGGCTGAGAGAATTTGGGAAAGAGCAGATCTTGGCCTTATACTGACATCTGCTTTGAAAGATGGTGATGTGAAGTGATTCCATATACATTGTGTTTGTCTATTGATTAAATAATTAGAAAAGAAGCAAGAAATTCTGATATCAAATCCTGCTTTAGTTAAAATCATTAAAAGAAGTTGGTAATTCAGAAAAGGAAAGAATTAGGCAATATCAAAAGCAAAAGTACTAGTATGAAGGCCTTTGACTCATCCTATTTGTATAAGGTAGATAAGGAATACTCTAGCATCTATTAACCATTGTCTAATACTAACTAAGTCAAAAGAACTTAGGATTGTCATAAGATGACTTTGAGATAATGATGGATATAGGCTAATAACTGAGGTTAATACAAGTGTTTGCTATATTAACAATATTAGGAGTACACTTGGGATTGCTTAATACCTTCTTAAAATGACTCCAGAATATATAATTTGGACTAGAAGTAAATAAACTACTGCATTTATTGAGAATGTTATGGATTTCAGTGCTAGAAAAAGAGGGCCATTTGGTTAGTTGACTAATAGAGATTTTATCAAGTAGTCAGATGTTGATCAGCCTATTTTGAGCTAAGTTATAAGACTGGTATAGAGCTTGCTACAGGTTGTTTAATTCATTACAAGGTTAGCTATTAAATTTAATGGCTTCCATGGCTAGTAGTTTTCATTTCTTGATCCAGTTCATAAAGTCCCATAGCCTCTTGTTGGTTGAAGTAATTTCTTGAATCCTATTGTTGAAGAAAACCTGTTCTGCTACTTTAACTAATTTCTTATATATAATCTAGTTATGTTTTCTTTTGGACTACTAATAAGTTGCTAAGTTTCTACTACATTCCTTGTTCTACTATTCTTTGGAGCATTTAGTGATATTGAGTGTTTGTTCCAAAAATCTTCAAAAATTGTAGCAAATTCTTGAGTGATGTGTTCTAATGCTTTATTATTAAGAATGTTAGATATGTCAATACTGCTTAGCTTGTTTCCAAGCTCATTGACAAATTTCTTTTCTTCTTTACTATCTTTGACAATATTCTGTTTTTTCTCTTAGATATGTTCTTCTTTGATGGTTACTGAAACAGATATAAGAGCATGATCAAAAGAGCTGCATAGCTCTAAAATAATATGATAATTGTTGAATTTCTCTAAATCAGCATGGAGAAACATTAGATCTATTACTGAGTTTGAATCTTGGGGATTGTCAGTATACCAAGTAAGAACTAGGTTAATGAGCATGGATAATTCTAGATTAAGACTGTCAGCAATTTCATGAAGTATGTTAGTATGTATTGAATGATATAGGTATAACAGATCCCAATCATTATCTCTAATATTGAAGTTTCCTATCATAATCAGGATGTTGTTAAGATTGACCTTAGTATCCTTGAGATACTTTAAGGTGTTCTGTTGGTCATCCAAGTAAATATTGAGAAGGAAGCATAAAATGCCATAGTTAAAAAAGAAGACAAGGTTAATATCTTAATGATTAAATATGTTCTTTTGTAATGAAAAATATAGATTGACTAGTTTATTGTTTATGTAGGTGATAACTCTTGGATGTTTATTTGCTATGAGCGAGGTTCTTGTAAATATAGTCTAGGAGGAATGATGAGGGGCTCATATAAGGTTTTCACCTTCTTCAGATGTAGAGCTAGGAATTTGTCAGATGATGGACCATGGAGGTTCTTGAATGAAGATGATGTCAAAGTTTTTATTATTCTTGAGAATTGAATCTGTGAGTAGTTTGTTCTTCCAAACATTCTGTAAGAAGATCCTTAGGGATTTTACAATTATAGTTTACCACCACCCACAACTGAGCAAATTGAGTCAGCCCTAATTTCTTGGAGCTCTTGTGTTTTCTTGGTGTGCCATTCTCAGTTGAGCCTGTGTTTCCAGAACAGACAGTTGTAACATCAAAATAACATCTATTGCTATCACACCTACAACATAATTGTAAGTATAGTTGTAGATAACATAACTAGAATACTCATCTCAGAGAGTTCCAGAATATGGAACACAACTGAGGTGAGTAATTGCAACTACTTGAGTTATATATCATGTAGAACAAATAATAGTAAAGGGTGAAATTTTATGATAGTGGTCCAAGCAGTGGCCAACGTGTGTAGTTATGGTCGGAGCTTGATGTGATGATTCATGTTCAATAGCAATCACTGTTCTCCCCTTTCCTCTTGGCTTTCCTCAATCCTTTACCTAGCTTCCACCGCTCGTTGATCATATCTACTGTGTCAAGTCTATTCCGCCTCAAAACAGGAACATATTTTATCACCCGTTTGTAAACGCCCCCACCCAGAGGATACGTCACTGCACCTAGATTCTGCACTGACAAGTCTGAATCATTCGAGGTCATGATAGAGGTAGAGGAAAGAGGGAGAACAGAGTGAGGAGGTCGATGATACTGTTCTACAGCTTGTAGGAAATGTTGATCGAGTATAGTGTGAACACGGGAGCGATTCCATATTGAGTGTAGTTGATGGTACAGGTCCGTTTCTGTGCCCTGTCCAGACCGTCTTGTATCTTTGTCCATCGGAAATGAGGGATTATCGATAAATGACTGGCTCCGCCATCTAACATCTTCCTCCGCATAACCACAGTCCCAGAGCATGAGCGGTAAAGCATCAGCCATCTGATACTCGGGTTTCGATTCGACAACTTCCAATCCCTCGCCTTCCGCTGCCGGTTCTGTGCCCGAAGTGACATTCATCAGTTTTGTCACTAATGAAGGCTTCTCGAGGCCGGTTCCGATGAGGAAAAGAATCGCCATGATGTTTCGAACTTGGTGATAGAGAAACGCATTCCCAATAAGATTGAACACATACATTACTTCTCCTTGTTTTCCACCTCCTGTCAAGTCGACAGGCTCGATATCAGCACGGGTAATATTCCTCCCAAACTTCGTGACCTGTTTCTGAGCATCGATTTTACACAAATTACGGAAATCATGTTCGCCAATGAGATTCGCTGCTGCTTCACGCATAGCAGATATATCAAGAGAGTGAGAAGAGAAAAAATATTTGTAGTGTCGATATTTGCATGAAAATCGCGCTGAGAATGTCGGTGCAACTGGAGCCCATGCTAGAATTCGGATGGTGGGAGGTAAGAGCCGATTGAGAACACCAACGTAGTCGATTTCATTCTTGGTTTCTAGCCGCTGCTTCTGTGGAGATGAAGGTCTTGAGAGAACTAATGTTGCAACTTTCTCAGGTAACTCAGGATCCTCCAGAATATCTTGCACTCGCTCCTCCGTTTCTGCCTTTTCATTCTCTTCCACCTCTTCAAGTGCACTCCTGATCCACAGCGAGACAACCTGTCCAGCAGCGCTTACACCCTTATCCGTCCTCCCACACTTCTCCCATTCACATCCCTCCAATCCTCGACTGGGATCAATCAACCTCGCCTTTGCCATCGCACTAAACAACACATTCTCTACCGCCGGTGTTTTTGAAATGTGACTAGCTTGATATGCAAGTCCACCGTATTCCCAACCTGAATAACAGAATTTGAGCGCGATTTTGCGTTTGCGATGTTGTGCAAAATTGAATGTTCTAGGTTGTGATGAAGTTCTGGCTGGGAGATCAGGCAACGCGTCGATGTTAGCGATAGTTGCAGTTGCAGGTCTCTTCGTCTCTGACGAAGAAGAATGCAGTAAAGTAGTGGCAGCAGAATCCTCGAGGGCAACAAGCCTCTCGATAAGTTGCTTGCGAGTCAACGTCTCGTAATCTGTACGCCTGGTGGTCATGGTTCTTCGGAAAAGAAGGGTAGGTAAGCTGAAAATGTATCGATAATTATATGTCATACACTTTGGAAGTTACCCATCACCTTCAACGGGGAGAGAATATGATATGATGGGTGAGTCGGTCCAAGTGCCTTGCAAGATCAAATTCACGCTTTGGGATTATCTCACCAACTCGTATTCCAAAATATGACCGTGCTCGATATCACAGACAGGTAAAGGGGTACCAACAAATTTGTATCTCAATTCCCTTATACCAATTCCACCATCCTAGGTCCTAGGCCAGTGTCTGTCTGGCCGTGGGCAGCTCATTATAGAATTAAGATGACTACTTAATGAAAAGCATTCATCCAAAATAAATCTATGATGATGATGCATTCATTAAGCGCCGACTAAACAACCATCTATGCGTGCATTACAAACAGACGATGTTAAAAATACCCAGAAAATAACCAAACTAGAAGAAGCAATCACATCCCCTCCTTCACGAGAAGAAATATGGACTCATTCTAATCTCTGACACATTGAACTCTCCCTTCCTCGGCAAAGGTGGGAACAAATCTGATAGGTTTACAAACTTACCCCCCAGTTCCACAATCGCAGCCTTCTGTCGTTCCTTCTTCTCCCTCGCAGCTTTCGCTTGAGATGACTCTCCTATGTCCCCTAACTGTACTCCCTCTTCATCAATACCCAAGTCTTTGTCTTTGGAATCAGATGCTAGCTCCTTCGCATCGACCTCGCCGAGACCGTTCAACAGATTTTGAACTACGCCTTGGTCTTTGACAGCCCGCGATTCATCAATAGTAGATGAGTTCTCTGTTACAACGACTAGGTCTGATAGTGCCGTGAGCGATTTGGCTTGTTCGGGTGTTGCATATATCCGACTTCCAGCTTGGTGGAGCTTACTGGCAAGACCCGTACCAGTCAGATTTATGAGAGGAACTTTGTAGTTGTGATATTGTTGCAAAAACTACGAAAATATGAGTTTCCCAAGTAGAAAAAATCAAGCAATGTACAATGTACCTCCTTCAGAAGTTCCTCTAAGATCGGCAATTGATGAAGCGAAACAAACGTTTCACGAATGATCTCTGACATCGCATCAATATCCGCTGCATGCGTCCAGTATGAATCATGCACTGAAGCAAATATCAATTTATTTTTCTATACCACCAAAAATTGTCAACACACCCAGATAAAAAATAAATCAATAGCTATGACTCACTCTACACTCAAGCGCAGTCAGGGTCATATGCGTCGCATCTAGACTGTGAATGTAATTAGGCGGGAATGCCGATGCTTGTTTCACCGAATTGACTACATAGACACACGACATTAGCACACCCCGAAAAAACACCAAAACCGACGTACCTTCGGCTATCAAATTCGGATCCGAAATATACACAGTCTGAAGTGCCGTCATCACTTGCTTCCTAACCGTCTTCCTGTAGGGCTGGACAATCGGCAGCCCAAGCGGCGTAGTCCATCTCACACTCGCCATTTGTTCTTTCTTCACCACATCCATAGGCAATATTGTAGGCTTCCTTCCCACTTTCTTCGTGGTCACTCCCTTTGCTTTCTTTGCTTTCGCTGTTCCCTTTGCTTTCGCTGTTTCAGTCTCTTCCTTCACCTCTCCCGTTCCCTTTGCTTTCGCTGTTTCAATCTCTTCCTTCACTTCCTTCGTCTGTTGAGGGATTTCTCCTCGCCGCCGTTCAATCGTCTCCATGTATTCAGCCATAAGTTCCGGAATACGTACTTCAGGGATGGACTTGGATATGAGTCGTGCACAGAGATTAAGCCAATTTTGGATGGCTTTAGCTCCAGAGAAAAGATTGCCAATACATCCCAACACCACATGTGCGAGATAACATGCGGCGAGCCAACATTCTTCGTCTAATATATCACCACGATCTTTGAGTTGTTTCTCAATCTGATCACGCGCACCGATGTAAGTCACTCCATACACCGTTGTCATAACCTACTCAACCCAACCACGATCAGCACAAGAACTCTGAAAGGAAAGCAAAAGAAACATACGGTCTGCTTGACAACCTTCCTCGTAATCTTCCCCTGCAACATCATCGCATACTTCTCCCCTTTTAACGCATCCTTCTCAATAACCTCCTCTACCATCCTCCCAACATGACTATACACATCGCTCGGTTTGTCTCCCGCAACCAAATTCACCTGTTGCGCTCCCTGCACATCACCACCAAGTGCAGCATAATGCTGTAACCCATTACACGTCCCATCCTGATGCACAGGTAAACTCGATTCATACGTGTGAGGATCTTCAGATTCATAAGCAGCACATAATTCCATTGACGCAGCGAGAAATTGCCATGGATCTCCTGCAGACAACCACCACCTCGAACCGTCCAAAGGTTTTGTGGCAGCTTCACGAATTTGGTCCATATGGTCGTCGACCCATTTAACGCGTTCATCAAAAGCGGCTTTATCGAATCCGTACAAGTTAGCAATATGGATTTTCAGCCAGCGTAAACCTTTTTCGCCCAATGCTTTGGCTTCACCGAATGTGAGGAGACCACGGCACAAGTCGTCACCAATGTGATTGAGATGTGCTGGTATGGGATATGCACGACCACGGAAGTCGAGGTTGTGAGGGAAGTAGAACGTCTCGTTGAGGAACTATCAGGCGGAACCAAATTACTTTACAATCGTAGGAATGTGAGGACAACTTACTGCTCGAGCAATCTCCAGCTTATAATTCACGCTACACCTTTCCGAATGATTATTTGCCTTCGCCTGATTATACGCTTTTTGCCTCTGCATATACACACTCTTCTCCTTCATATCCGTGCCAAAATTCGGCGGTAACTCCGGTTCTGGCCTATCGTAAACTGCAGGTGGAACTTTACCCACCCTCTCGCCGGAATTCCACACCTGGACCACCACGTTAAAGACTTCCCGATTGATTTTCCATGGTGTAGAACCTAGTACGTCGAGCCCAGTATACACGTACTCAAATTGGCCATTTTCTGAAGCTTGTTTGATGTAAATGCGTTGTTCTTGGGAGTCTTTGTACCGCATGACGGGAGCTAGATGTAATTTGGATAACAAGTAAACAAAGGAGGGAAAAGAACGCACTCCTACTGTACATGTAACCTCCTCTATTGTGACTTGTCCACGGTTCAGGTTCCACAAGCATAGGTAACTGTCTGGGATGAAGGGTATCTTTCAAGTGATCTCGTGCCATTCGTTCCGAAACAACCGGGTTCAACCTTACCACACCGATTCTGTAACCACGTTGGTACTCGAATGTATGATAAAATGCGGGTTGCATCTCTGAACTGTCCAGGAATGAATGACCCCCTGCAGGTAGTCAAATGACAATGACTTACACAGTTTCACCTGTCTTTTTATCAATAGCCGTCCTCTCAACTTCCGCAACTTCCATTAAACAATCCACCAAGATCCCACCAATCTGGGCTCTAATCACTTGTGGCCATCCTGAGTCCCATCCGTCGACCCCTTTTAAACGCCTTGCAGCAGTCATTCTCCGTTCCCGCATTGTGTTGTACAACACTTCAGAGTAGATACTATGATCCATTGAAGGCGCAGCAGCAGACAACAACCCAAGTAACATTTCATCTTGAGCCCACTTCTCAGACACACCTGCAGACAACCTGTCCTTCGATGCCTGATGTCGCTTCCCAGCCTGCGCTCTATACTCCGCTTCCACTGCCTTCCCAACCGAAACGACGGCTCTAGTGGTCTTCATCCCATCCGTTAATCCACCGGATCCCTGCAGCCTCATAATCTCCAAGATTGTGATCAGACTCAACCTCTCTGGTTTCATCAGTAACAAAAATGCTTTCAGCTGAGAACGATTTTTATTTTCTCGAATTTTAAGTAAATCCTTGTCAGTTTCTCGAGGCAGATTCATTTTTTGCCCTTGTATGATACGATCAATTTCTTGTTCAATACGATTGCGGAGCTTCTGGTGCCAAGTCCACATCCAAGTTTGAAGGGAACTATCTTTGAGAGCAGGGTTCATAACACCGATGGAGTCGCATTTTTCAGTTTGTTGTTGGAGACGTTCAAGAGCTACCTCGTAGGCAGATCTTTCAAGTTGTCTTTGGCGTACTAGGGAATCATCTGCTAGGATGCGACGTGTTTCATTCATGTTTTCAAGATGACGACGGAGTTGAGAGATGTTGAAGGGGACGTCGGGTCCGTGAACGAGGTTGCCCCGGGCATCGTATTTCTATACAATTACGTTAGTCCCGACGAGCCTTCCAGAAACTATGACTGCATACAGCTTCACGCGTGACAGGCTTAACCTGCGGAACGCCCTCGAGGGCATCTTCTGACAGGACAGATACTTGAGCTTGGCCGAGCTCTGTAATCATGTCAGGGAAGTTCATGATAAGAGCGGCCTGGGAAAGTGTCTTTATGGCTTGTGTGGCAGACTTATGGTTGTCAAACAC
>JAJOHK020000371.1:0-28424 GCA_022457215.2 Leucocoprinus gongylophorus | reverse complement strand
AGAAATTGTCTTTTGTATGTTCAAAATTTTCTACTCTGCCTTCACAAAGTTGTGATATTCTGTTATGCAAACTCACAGCCTAGTGTTTGGAAAGCAAGATTCATTAGTGACCATGTTATGGCTCAAAAACCTTAGGATTGGTCAATAAGAAGAACCTTGTATTAGGATGACTTGATAGAGTCTCTAGTATACAACTATCTACCTTATATACACTAAGTTACTAGTCTGTGCTACAATACTATTAATCTACATATATTAAACATATTATAATGACATCATTTCTTCTAGAACCTTCTACTGCTTTCTATCATAATATGAGATGTTTTAGTCTGCTCTATGGCTTCCTTCAATCTCTAATCTTGGTGAAATTCTTTAGTTTTCTCCATTTCTAGACAGCTGCTTCTATCTTATTATTATCTCTATATTAGCTACTACTAGTCCTCCTTCTAGATGTCCTCATAGATATAGATGCTATATGGAAACCCTACTGTACTCCTGTTAGAAGATGTTACTTCTATGTGAATCTGAACCATGTGGTCTGTGAGTACTCAGTAAGGTTGGATGTTTGTCAGTTAACTACTGAGCAGTGGAAGGAGCTTATAGAATGTGATCGTGTGACAGTGACCAATGTGTAACATTATGCTAACTCTAACTCTAAGTTCTGAAAATGAAAATTTAAAATTAAAATAAAATAAGAATAAGAAAGAAAATAAAAAATGGTTAAATTAAAGATAATGGACTCTATTTATTATGATTATTATTATTATTAGAAACTTAGGATTAGAGTTTAGTATGATATCATATGTGACTGTCACAACTATCATATATTATGACAAAGTATAATAGCTATTACAAGTTGGTTATATATATCACAGTCATAGTTACACAATTATATAACATTAAAGAAAGATCTAAAGCAATAATATTATATAACATATTTTTCATATATTAACCTATGAATAACACATAGCTTTTAAAGTAGGTTAGATATAGTATAGCATAGACTATTGACTTAGTATATATAAGATAGACAACTTTGTACTAAAAACTCTATTAAGTTCTCTTGTGTTAACTCTAATATAAGATTTTTTTCTTAACTTAATACTTTGAGTCTTAGATTAAGACTAGAAATACATTATACTATTGCTACTCTAAATCTAGTTTTATATAATCTACATTCTTGTCTCTTAGATCTTATTTCTATTTATGCTAGACTTGTAAATCAAATTGTAATATATACTTTAATAAATAGACTAGAAATAGTCTCTACTTATAGTAGTACTAGATGTTGGAAGAAACAAATGTATAGTAGTATAGTATAGTATAGACTATTGAATAAACATTTTACTTATTTATTTTATACTTATACCACAATCTGTTATAGTCTTAGGTTTAAAGAGTTAGACCAAGAAATGACTTTTTAGATTGAGTCATTATAAGAAAGCTTGATGAAGTCCAAGTACAAACTAATCTATCTTATATATCATAGGCCATGGTCTATGTATATACTATAACTACTCTATTCTCAAGTACATGTGTTTTCTATAAGACTAATATACTATTGCTATACTGTAAGATATCATACTAAAACTTTAATCATAAGTCAAAAATAAGATAAAAATAGAACAAGTTCAATATTCACAATTCTAATACAATTAGTATAGCATGACTAAGTAATAATATACAGTACTTATAATAATTTGCTCAAGTGTTATTTATATATATAATTATATTAGTACAGTATACATACTGCTTACACATGTTCCTTAAATAGTATTTATATTAGTAACATATTGCTCCCAGAAGTTTGCTTTAAGTCCAAATCTCTTTTACTTGATGAGATACCAATATCACTTATAGTTCTATTGACTATCTAGAACTGTGTCTACTTCCCATTTCTTCTCTATATCTACTACTATAAGGTCAGATGGTAGCAGCATGTATCATTCTGGGATTGGATCTTTGGTAGTGGCAGTGAGCTTTACTATGTGGAATACTAGATGTAACCTTCTCATTAATGGTAGCAGCTTCAACCTATATAACATTAGGCCCACTCATTTCTTCATAGTGTATAGTCTCAAACATTGATGGAACAGCTTAGTGGATGAGTACATAATGTAGATATCCATGGAGTCTAAATAAATCTTGTAACCAGGGTTAAAGATCAGAGCAGACATACAGTATTGGTTGTAGTATTGGGCCATATCTTCCTAAGATTTGCAAATGATGGCCTTGGCTTCTTCCAACACTACTCTCATTCTTTCTATAAAATTCTTGACCCCTTCTAGTTTAGATAATTTCTGGTGGAACTCAAAAACCCATCTGTGAGAAGCATCTAGTGTCTAGAAGGAAAGGGGAATACTAAGTAGATAAGTACATATGGTTGTTATGCTGAAACTTAACCAATAGAAGGAGATTGTGCCAGTTATCTTGCCTTTCACCTACAAATAACTGGAGATACTGATCTAGCTGTTGGTTAACCTGTTGGATTTGTTTATCAGTCTGTAGATACCAAGTAGTAGAGGATACAACCTTGATCCTGAGCAAGCAGTACAGTTTCTTTATAAATAAGGTGACAAATTGAGGTCTCTAGTCTGAGACAACATATGTAAGGAGGCTATAGAGCTTTCACACATTGTGCAGGAAGAGTCTTGCTACTTCTTTGGCACTTACCATAGTATAAGTAAAGATGAGGTATATTATTTTGGAGACTAAGTTGATGACCATTATGACTATGTCAAACCCTGCAGACTTTGGGAGTTCTACAATAAATTTAATACTGATATTTTCCCACCATACATTAGAAACAGAAAGGAAATGCAATTTGCCAATGGATAGATATTAAAAAGGCTTGATCCTTATGCAAAGTTTACAGATACTCACATATCAACTGATGTATCTTGACATTTGAGGCTACCAGTAATTTCACAATACTAGCTCCAAGATTTTCCATTGTTCTGCATGTCCCACTATTCTCAAGTTGTGATAGAGAGAAATAATATAATAGCAGAGATCTAGATCATTAGAGATGTAGACCTTACTTTAGTATAAGAGCAAACTATCACTTTTGGACCACTTTACAGTATATATAACCTTGTGGAGGAGCACTGGAGTTCTTGTACAGCTTTGGCTACAGACTCCTCTTATCTTCCTAGTTGATTTCCCTAGTAGATGTTCCTCAGCAGTATTCTCTCTTTGCCTTTAACTATTACACCTTCTAGTACTTGAATGGTCAGAAACCCTAGTTTTATCAGAACTACATTCTCATTGTCATATGACCTAGTACCATGATCCAGTCTCTGCAACAGTGTGTTGGACTTACTCATTAAGTGGCCAGAATGGTAATACAACTTGAATTCAAACCTAGAAAGATATAACAATTACTGTGCTTGTCTATGGTTTAACTTCTTGGCTGCTATAAAGTACTCCAAGTTCTTGTAGTCCATCCAAATCTTTACCAGGGTTTCTGCATCTTCTAGGAAGTGTCTCCACTCCTCAAGAGCTTAAATTACTGCCAGTATTTCCTTATTGTAAATCTTGTAGTTGCACTCTACTGCAGATAAGGACTTGCTGAAGAATATGACCAATTGTTGTCTTTCTTGGATTGCTAAGAGAGAACTGCTCCAGTTACAAAGTCTAAGCTGTCTGCTTCAACTCTGAATGGTACAGAGGTATCTGGGAAAGCAAGAACAAGAGTAGTAGTGATAGTAGCCTTCAATGCATTAAATGCATGCTGCTGTTCACATTCCTATGACCAAACAGTGTTACTGCAAGAGATGTTGAAGAGAGGGCAAGCTATGTTAGAGAAGCTACAGATGAACTAGCAATAGAAATTCATGAACCTTAAGAATGCTTGCATATCCATACAACTGTACAGGGTGGGCTAATCACAAACTCTGGCTACCTTGATAGAGTTTATTGCTACTCAATCTTCAGAAATTACCAGTCCCAGATATTTAATCTTCTACTTGTCAAACTTGTACTTCTTGGGGTGCAGAAACAACTTGTATTTGGCTAAGACCTCAAAAACTTGGTATATGACCTTTTAGTAGTCTTCTAAGGTCTGAGTGAAGATGAGGATGTTGTTCAAGTAGACTATCATGATTCTGTTTGCTCTGAGGTTCTGGAAAATGTCATTCATTATAGTTTGGAACTATTAGTCATGCTGAAAAACATCACCAGAGGTTCAAAAAGACTGTGGTTAGTGTTGAAGACAGCCTTTCATTCATCTCCAGGCTTGATGTAAATATTGTTGAATCCCCAGTACACATCCATTTTTGTGAAGTATTGGGCACCTTAAAGTTTGGACACTAGCTCAGAGATCAGTGAGAGAGAATACTAATTTTTCACTATGATAGCATTGAGAGTCCTATAGTCTTGAACCAATAGTAGGAAACCATTCTTCTTGATAAAGAATACTGGTGCAGCTATTGGAAATTTGGAGGGGCAAATGTGATCAGTACAAAGGTTCTTAGCAAGAAAGGCATTGAGTTCCAATTGCTCTACCAGTAATAAGGAATAGGTTTTTGACAGTTCAAGCTTTGTACTGGGTACCAATTCAATAGCATAATCTCATTAGCAGTAGTCTAGGAGAATATTGAAATCTTCTTTGGCAAATACTGACTCAAAGTTCTGAATATGCAACAGAAGTTGCAAAGTATTCCTTAATACTGTGTAGGCTTTCTAGAAGGCAGAGGAGAGTTACTGAGAGGTTATAGTAGTAGTATAGAGGTTTAGTGTTTTGGGATTGGGCAGCAATCACATTGCATACAAGTGGTTGCCTTTCTCAATGGAAGGATCCAAGGAGGTCAGCATACATTTATCTGCAGAGTATTTTGCTACTTTTGGAAAGGGACTAGAGTAACATATACCAAGGGCTTGTATTTTCAAATGGTTGGCCTTATAGATTTTTTGGTAGCCAGAGCAGTAAGAGGGGCAGCAGGTCATAAGTACCTCTCCTTTTTACCAGTTAACCTTAGAATTGTAAGACTTCAGCTATGTGAATCCAAGAATAAGGTTCTGCTTACTGAGACTTGAGACTACCATTTCACATGTGTCTTATACCAGAGAGCTATATTAACTACCTCTGATATCTGGCCTGTCTTGTTTAAAGTCCCATCTATATTATAAACTGGTACTAGAGAAGATAGTTTGCAGGTGTTAAGATGATGTTTGATGACAAAAACCTTGTTGATAAAAATACTAGTGGCTCCAGAATTGATAAGGGCTTATATAGAGAGAGTTTGGAAGGTGTTTGTAGTTTTAAGAGTAATAGGAAGATATTGAGAGGTCCCATGGGCATTAAGATCACTGATAGTAAGTTATAAAGGGAGTTTCTTTTCCTATTTAGGGTAGTGAACAGGAAGGGAACATGGTGGAGGAGTCAAAGTTTCAAATACATCTTCTAAGTCACCATTCTCAATATATTCTTCTATATATAATACAATAAACCTATCATTTAGCAATTGGAGCACATATTTTGCTAGTTGCTTTATGTAAAATTCTTTTCATCTTCTTACTTCACAATCTCTGATTGTTTGGTAGTCTCTATATTTTTCAATGCATTTAGATCCTCTATTAGCTTTTTTTGCTGCTTAGCTGTTAACTGTTGTACATCTAACCTCACTGGGCACTTCTGAACAATGTGGTTCAAATCCCTACAGTAGTAGCATCTCTTGGGTAGTAAGTGATGGAGTTTGCAGACCATGCTAATATCCATAGAAGTGTTAGACAAGAGCATCAGAAGTAGTTATTATTATGTGAAGAAGAATGTTAAGGATAGGAAACAATATATAATGCTGGAGAAGAAACTCCACATAGTTGATAGGTAGAGTTATATTTGTGGGATTGGAGTTGCTTGTTGGATTGTTGTTATGACTTAAGGTTCAAGAGTTAGAATAGAAAGTTAAACCTTAGATTGGATTAATCACAAGAGAACTTGATAGAGTTCCTAATATAATGTATTTATCTTATATACTACTACAGGTGGTCCATGCTACTACTACATCTAGCCTACCCTAAAAATCATATGTAAACTATAAGATCAACATACATTAAGTATATTATATGATATTATTATTTCTGAAGTTTCTTCTATATTCTACTGTGACTATGTGACTTGTGTGACACATCATGTGACTTGTTATGACAGCTGTGATAATGATGTCATGCTGAAACCTAACCCTAAATAAAAAGAAAAAAAAAGAAAAAATAAAGTCTAATATTTATAACTCTGACAGTTAACTAAAAAGCCTTATTGGCTTGTTGTATCTGATCTATGTGTCTTGCAGATTCAAACCATGCTGTTAGATTGGTATTGTCTAGGCAGCTTACTAGTAGAATAACTATTTGGTTCTGGATAGCAATTTTTAGTCTATAGTAGAACTTGACTACTATAGTCTAGAGATTGGTATAACTAGTCTCAGAGATCAGTGTTTGGAACTCATCTAAGTAATCCTCTACTGATCAACTTCCTTGATAGTATAATACTTCTTCCAGCTTGTTCACTACTTTAGCAGTGGTATTGATAAGAAAGAACTGGTCCTTAAATACTTGCTCAAAATCTGGTTAGAATGCAATGGAGAAGACATTATAATCACAAGATCTTAGAGTAGGTCAAGTAAAAAAACCTTGTATTAGAGTTGAATACAAGAGAACTCAATAGAGAACTCTGTACAGGATTGTCTTCCTTATATACTAAAACTTCATGGTCCATGCTAACTACTTTTAGCCTACCCTAAACAGCCATATGTTTGCCTTAAGGTCAACATGTGTTAAACATACTGTATAACATTATTCTTCCAGAACCTTCTATGCTCTTCTATGTGATATGTGATTGTGTAACTGTTTGTGATAGTATGATAGTGACTTTTTTTTTTTTTTTTTAAATCAACAATTTATTACACAGAGCATGTAGGCAGACCGTGGTAGCTACTTTCGTAACTACGTACATGAGACAAGATACTACATGACAGAACAAAAAGAAATAAAAAGAAAAAGAAAAAGAAAAGAAGAAAAATAAAACAAACTAATCAACAAGAAGATGTGAAGAAAGAAACACAAAACTACTTAAATAGAAACAAGACTATTGTTGAATGCAAACACATTCGGATTAGTGTTCAAAAACATAACAAAATGTTTTAATGTATCTCTTCTTGGGTTCCAATACCCGTCAAATCTTTTGCAATCGAAAAGAATATGTTTCCTTGTCTCGATAGGATACTCCTTGCATGGGCACGAAAATTCCGAGTTAGGGAAGAATCAGAGTCTGTATTCTCCGATGGGTGCATGGTTGGTGATTGCTCTGGTAGCTCGAGCACATAACAAATTAGAGTGGCCAACTAGTTGTAGCCACAGACCTCCTTTGATGTAGGAAGGTTCGACAACATTGAGGTCATCATCGAGTAGTTCGAGGAAGTTTTTGCCTTTCCCATTGGAAGCTTGGAATGTCATCTTCCAAAGTTTGATAAGTTCATCGCTGTCAGATTTCTTGCAAAATTCCCAAGAGATTTTGTTTGGGAAGGAAGGCGTAACCACAAAGGATTTGGAGTCCTTGTCTACTTCGTGGTGAAGTTTCCATTTGAGTTTACTAGGACATTCCCAGAACTCAATAGAATTGGAGTCGTTAGCAATGAAGAAATTCTGAAGATTATTGAGGATTGTAGTGGAATGAGTTTGGAATGGATGCAAACCAGGATCAAAAATTTTCTTGGCCACATGAATGGAATCTGTAACGACAACGATCTTGGAGACATTATTCAAAGAATATGCTTGGTTGATGCTACACCTTATAGCGAATAATTCTGCCTCAGAGCTCGTTACGAAGGAAGTGTGATGGACGGTCTTGATGAGAGGACAATTGGCTGAATGAATATGCACAATGAACATGGCAATATCTTTCTTGATGCTAGCATCGGTAATAACCAAAGCAGTATTTGGAATAGAAGAGTTTTGTAGAACCATTTTGTCAAGTTCTTGAGTGCAATGGTTGTTTTTTTCTTTTTCTTTTTTGTTAGCTAAATTAAAAGAAAAATGATCAGAGAAATTGTCAATAATACGTTGACCTGGAGTAAATTCAGGATCAAGGGGAGAAAAAGAGGGAAAAATTCCATAAGACTTGAACTTCGAATCGATAAGATGGCCTTTGGTTAGAACTTTTTGTTGATGAGTCAAAGAGCCTATGTTATGAGGATTGAGCTTATGAGAAGAGTTGTCCATCAGGATGTTCAGGATGTGGTTTTTTGGAAGCTTGAAAGGACGAATTTGAGACCTTTTAGCAATTTTTTGAAGATGAAATTTGACTGGGATAAGTCCAGCCAATGCTTCAAGTCCTTCTAACAGCGATGTTTTGAATGCCCCCAGTATCCAAATAGCAGCTCTTCTTTGCATCTTGTTGAGAGCTTTCATATGATAAGATGTTGGGGCACTGTTGTAGTGCCATAATTGAAAGCCATATAAAGCTATCGGGAGAGCGCAACATCTGTATAGGAGATGTTTTTGAAGAGGGTTGATGCCTCGAGACGAATTTCTAAGGAGCTTCATGCACTTGACCGTTGATATTGCTTTGTTAGCATAAAAGTCGATGTGCTTATGGAAGGATAGTTTTCGATTGAAGATAAACCCTAAATATCTCCACGAGTCTTTGGGACGAAGTATTGGTCCACTGAGAGGAGAGAGATCCAAGGGAGGAGGATTGAATATACCTTGAGATCTGCTGAAGTGGAAGATTTCAGTTTTGGAATGTTCGATAACAAGACCAAAACTATCGAGAAGATTAGAAAGAATATTATAACTACAAAAAAGATGCGAGTTGGAAATATGGAAAGATTTGTTCTGACAGATGAAAAGACCATCGTTGACAAAAGATAGAATAGAGATCAGAATATTGAGAATTTTAAGCCTATTTTCTAAGATGAAAAGAAGAGGGGAAAGATAGAGCGAGGAAAGAATAGGGGATAGCACAGAGCCTTGTCCAACCCCGACGTTAACTTCAAAAAGAGGAGATGAGAAATTGTTCCAAAGATATTTCGTACATCTTTGAGTTAGATAATTCGAAAAGAATGAAACAACTTTAGGATCAAGACCAGCTTTCTCAAGAATGAGAGTAAGGAGGCGATGGTTCAAAGAAGGAAAAAATTGAGATATGTCAAAAGCTAAGGTGCTTGTGAGTCTTCCCTTGGCCCAACCTGACCGAATAATGTGGGTAAGTGCAATGCCAGCATCTGCAGTGGATTTGAACTTAAGTCCTCCAAGTTAACTCAGATGGATGAAGTTGTTGGAGGCAACTGTGAATTGGAGTCGTTTGGCAATTACTTTTTCTATGAGTTTGCCTAGAGTGTTGAGTAGAATGATAGGACGAAAGGCCTTTGGGTTGTTGTATGATGGTTTATTTGGCTTTGATATGACGACTGTGGTAGATATTTTGAAATATCTAGGCCAATGTCCAAGGTTAATGCAGGCATCGGCTGTTATAGCGTAAGGATGTGGACAGACTTTAGGGTTAGGGTTAGTGGATAGGAATAGGACAGTAGTATATTATTAGTCTACAATGGACAAAGAGTTAGGAGATGACGTCAAGGGACATGGGTTCCTCATGGTGTACACATGGTGTGCACATGTATAGCAGAGATTAAAGGTATGACGTCAGGGCACATGTAGGAAGCATGGTGGCCTTAAGGGAGACGCATGGTGGATGGACATGAGGTAGACACATTGTTGTAGCATGGACCACTTGTAACTTATATAAATAGAGGAGCAATGCAGCGAGGGCTCCTTGTCGAGTTCTCTTGTAATCCCCCATTCGTTACTTGATAGCCCACTGGAGAGCTTTGCTAGTTGTGAAATCATTTGTCCTTGAGTGACGAGTGGTTGCTACAACATCAGCGATATTGATGATATTAGAAATACATGTGTCGTTCTTGACAATAGTTTTCCAATGACGCCATATCATCCTATCAGGTCCAGGTGAAGAAGAGTCAGCACACTTGCTAATCGCTGATAAGAACTCATATTTGGAAAAAGGACCCCAATTCTGAGACGGTTTTTGAGTCACTTCATGAAGGATTTTGACATTAACTTGGCGATGGAGCGCTGTGTTGAAGGTATTGTAAAGGGCGTTCCATAGATTTTCGGGAGTGAGACAAGGACTTTCGTTGTATTTGATGGCCTCAATCGCAGGGAGTTTTCTCTTCTTGACCCAACTCATCAGCTCCCATGGGCCTCGACTTTTGTTCGCGATTTCATGAATTTTATCGTTGAAGAATGTTTGCTTGGCCTTCTTGACCACCAGTTTAAAAGCCTTCCAGTTTTCACGGCTTCTCTCTGACCTGTATGTGTTGAGAAAACTTCTACAAGAGTCCGACCACCATTGCTTGGAATGTTTGGAGTATCTAGATTTCTTGGTGTTTTTGACCCACATTTGCTCGACAATTACACTGAGATGAATGACAATTTGTTCTAGTTTGTCGATGTTTTCGATATTGGATGTGTCCAATTTGCTGAAATTAGAAATGACATCCTTGATGAAATCGGTTTCTTGTTCGCTGTTCGGAAATATAGCGAGTTTGGATGTTTGAAAGGATTCTTCAAAGATAGGAATGTCGATGATGAGAGACGTGTGGTCAGAAGAGAGATGGCATTCGGGTAAAATGGAGTGATTATCCAGTTCGTCGGAACAGTGCTGAAGAAACATAAGGTCGATGATGGAATTCGATTCGCCAGCAGTATCTGAAAATCTAGTGGGACCTGGATTAGTCGGGGAAGAAAGAGAGAGTTCAAATGAATCTGCTATCATGATAAGATTGTCACTAATAGAAGCGTGAAACAGGAAAGATGGGTCCCATAAACTATCTCTGATGTTAAAGTCACCCGTCATAAGGAGAATATTGCTGATGTTGACTTCAGTATTCTTGAGATACTTTAAAACCGAGTGCAAAGAATCTGAATAGACATTCAAAATATAATAACAAACACAATTGTTGAAAAAGGATATGAGACAAACGTCATGATGGTCAAAAATATCTTTATGGAGAAGAAACCGCATAGAAGAGAGGCGAATGTTAATATATGTGATGACTCTTGGAGAGTTGTCGGTGTTTGGAGACGATCTAGCAAAAGTGGTCCAGTTAGGATGGTGGCAGATTCCTACAAGAGGTTCCCCATCGCAATTAGAAGAACAAGGAACTTTTCAAATTTTAGACCATGGAGGTTCTTGGATTAGAATGATATCGAAGTGATTTTGAGTTTCGAGTATCGTATTGAGGATGAGAGAATTCTTGCGAATGTTTTGTGAAAAAATCCTAAGTTTGCACACAATCATTAGTTAGGATAGGTGTTCACACTGGAACGAAGCAATTTCGACCTGTTCTCATGGATCTCAGTATACTTTTTGACATGCCACTCACGATTGAAACGATGTCTCCAAAATGGACAATGGACAGAATCCGCCTGATGGTCTCCTTTACAATTGGAGCATTTGAACAAATGAGGGCAAGGTTCGCCCTTTTTGGTTTCAAGTCTTGGAGGGTTAGTTTTGTCGTTAGCCTTGCAACACCAACCATACTCTCTGTGATTTTCTGACTTGTGAGGGCCGTTGCATTTCATGCATCTTGCTCCCTGAATCCTGCACAGCAGGATGGTGTGACCCCATTTCCAACAATTCTTGCAAAGCGGTACTCCTGGGTTCATGTTTGCGCCTCTGACGGTGGTGATGAAGTTTCCTACATTGAAACATCTGTTAATGAGCATTTTGGCATTCTTACCGCTCTGGACGTCCCAAATGTCTATCCAGACTAAGGCCATATCAGACTTCGGGGAGACTTTGATAACTCTCAGTTTTGAAGCGAGAGAAATGTTATTGAATATGTAATTCTGCTTAAGGATGTTTTCAATATCATTCGAAGTGAGTTTTGTTTGGTGGTTGTCCGAATAAGGGTAGTAAGGAATACCAGTGATCTTAAGGTATGACTTGGACATTGGGAGGCAAGCATCTTCAACTTGAAGGGAGTTGACATCGTTAGAGTTTTTCATATAGTTGTCGATTATAGACAAGTCTGACTGCTGAGCTATCTTGTTGACAACAACTGAAATACCTGTGTTATCGGATTGAATATAGTCAACTAAAACATCAGTTTTAGCATTACAAAGAGCTCTGTTGATGTTAGCCACATGTGCTGAAGAATTTTTCATGAAAGATAGAATGTTATCACCACTCATAGGAATGATGACATGTTTTCTCAATAGACCTTTAGTGGTCATTTTGATGCGAGGTTTTGCCTTGTTTTGCCCATTAACAATGTTGTTGACTTGATTGATTTTTTAAGCATTAAGAGAGGGGAACACTTCTTTTATCTTCAGAACTTTGGACGTATTGACTGTAGGTTTGGAAGCTTGAGCATAGGACTTCCCAGAGTTCAATTTGGACGACTGGTTGTTGGATTCGACTGAGTTTTTCTTTGGATGAAAGTATTTCGAGATAGCATTGATTTCCTTTTTGGACTTGGCAGATAAAGGAGGAAGAGGGGGTGCCTTGTTGATGGTGACCAGAGTAGATTTCGGAATATCCTTCTTGTTGATGCTATTAGGTGCCGGGATTCTTGGAGTAAATTTGGATGATATTTTGGCCCTAAGAGTGTTAGTTTTATTGTCTGTATGTAAAATATCCCATTTTGCCCCATATACTACTGAGATAAAGTTCCAAATGGCATCTTCCATGCCATTGAAGTCGCTGAGTTTGTTTGCCGCATTGCCGTTTACCTGTTTGTTAAGGATATACTTAGCCAAGAAATTGAGGGTGACCTTAATGTTCTTGGAATCTGATGCAAAGTGTTCCATAGATCTGTGAAGAGAGATGGGGTGGAACGACCCACTCCATAGTTCTGGTTCCATAGGCGCATTAGGATCGTACAGGATTTGGACGTTGATGACGTCTTTCTCATGTTGACCATGTGTAGGGTTTACCTCATTGTTGCCACCCAGGGGCCTCATGGATGCCTGCTGGTTAGTCTGTTGGTTAGCCACCATACTAACCCTTATGTTTCTTTCCTGCTCTGTCTCGTAGGACAGTTCCCACCTTTCAGTGTTTGATTCCTCAATCTAGGGTATCACATCCATGTCCATCCTTTCATGATAAGGAGTCGAATGACCAGAAGAGGCTAAAGATGATTCTCTAGACAATTTAGCAGAAGGCAAGGGGTTTCGCCCTCATTCTTCAGAATTGATATTAGGAGATGCTCCCAATTGAATGCCCATCCCTAAGTCCATGTTGTTAGACATAGGTGGTAAAGATATATTGAAGTTTGAAGTCATGTTGGATTTGCTGAAGTGAGATGAAAAGGAGAATTTATTTGCAAACTTTCCAATAGGCGCTACCATACAAGATGGTGGTAAGAGAAAAAGAAGCGATGAGTATGATAGTGACATCACATTAACCCTAACTCTAAGTCTCCAAAAATAAAAAATAAAATAAAATAGTTAGAGTCTATTTTCTTGAACTTTGACAGAAAGACCCTATGTTTGATTCTTTTCTGAATAGATCTTCTGACCACTTCTAAAGAATAACAGTACCTAGAGTACTATGTCTTAGTCATATGAGAATTGGTTTGTAGATAGCTATATATACAAATGGCAGGTACTCAAAAAAGTTCAACCAAACTGGCAATCTCTAGTGAAGTCTATGGGTAGAGGTATGGAACAATATAGAGGTATTAGAAACACAAAGATTGAACTTTATTTTATTTTATTTTCCTTTCAGTTTAGGTCATATTGTTACATGATTATATGCCATAATAGAAAATGGTAGAAGGTTCTGGAAGAAATAACATCATACTGTGTGTTATATATATTAGATTAATATAAGAAAGTTTCTAGTACAAAGAATCTATCTTATATACACTAGGTTAATAATCTATACTAAGCTATATCTAATCTAAAGGCTATATATTATACATCACATGGTCATTTAGGATAGGCTAAAGTAATAGTCCACAAACCAGTAGTCTGAGATATATAAGGTAGACAATCCTGTACAGAGTTCTCTATTGAGTTTTCTTGTATAAACCCTATATAAGGTTTCTCTCACTGACTAGTCCTAAGATTTTTAAGTTGTAACAAGAGGGGTTGTAGTTGTAGGAGTCTCAGTAGATGACTGAGGTCTTGATGGAGAGAGAATGCTTATAGATATAGAGGTAGAGTTGAATATTAGAGCTTACAGGTTCTGAAGTTGGGTTACAAAACTTACTAAGATGTTATTTGTTAAAACTTCTGAGATGTACTGATGTTTGGCTACTTCTTGTATATGTCACTAGAGGAAGCCCAGGGCTCTGCTAGTGTTGACAGAATTCATAAGATGGTTGCTTGAAGCAAACATTGTTTAGGAAGTGAGAAAAGGGAAGGAAGGTTAAGACATATGGAAATAGGCAATTCTTGACTACTAAACTTCAAAACTATCTTGATGTCCCTTGGGAAAAGATTCTATTCTACTGTCAGAGTGACTGACAAAAGTTTGTAGAGTTTCACAGAGTTTGCTCTAGAAAACCTAAGCTATATTGATGGCTATATTAAATATAGAACTTACTTCCAGAAACCTAAGAGAACAAAATGAGATTTCCTAGAGACCACCACTACTTTAAATACTTGAGTTTGTACATTCTGATTATGCAAAGTAATAGTAGTCCAAGCTTGGATGATGAAATAGTAGAAGCATCTAGAATATTATCTAAAACTGGTAGGGTTCATTAGATGATGACTAGGAGCATAGAAAGACAGTTATAAAAGTAGTTAGGAGATGCAGTTAAGGCTTAGTGTGCAGTGGTGTTGATCATGGACAAACTTCATTGTTGATGGTAGAAAGCAACAGAGTTTGGGTGAGTAAATGCTGCAGTGTTTGACAGTAGTGTTTGATATTAGAGCTAGGTCTCCTTATAGTATCTCTAGAACAGTTAGACTTGATATATAACAATCTTTCTAGTCTTAGATTATAGAACTATCTACTTTAGTATTATAACTTAACCCTCAATTGCTAGAGAAGAAAGTATACTTATATATTAAGTTATATAAAGAGAATTTCTAATATCAGATAGTTTAATTTATATACCTTATATCAGAGTTGTAAATATTGGACTTGGATTTATATATAATAAAGCAACAATATGTTAGTCTTATAGAAAGTATATAAACTTTAGGATAAATTAGTTGTAGTATATGAAGTAAACTAGCTTGTGATAGAAACTTCATCAAGTTCTCTTGTGTTACTCAATACAAGCATATATATTAACTAAGTTCTTTCTAAAATATTTTACAATATTTATTAGATCACATGAATGTATGACTATTGTGACAAATATATCATGATTCTGTCACAATTTATAATATTGTAATCATCATATTATGCTTTTTTTTAAAAAAAATCAACAATTTATTACATAGGATGCAAAGGCAGACTGTAGTAGCTACTTTGTAACTACATATAGGCAAACTTAATCAACATTGAAAAGAAAAAGAAAGGGAAAAGAGAAGAAAAAGAAAAAGAAAAAAAAAGATAGTAAATAGGAAGGAATAAGACTGATTATGTTGTGAAAGAAAATACCCTGTTGTTAAGTTCAATGAATATTGTAAAATGACCAATAGAGTTTCTACTTGGATTCCAGTAATTATTAAACCTCTTACACTCATGCAAGATATATTATTAGGTTTTGATAGGGTATATCCCACATGGACACAAAAAGTTCTCTCTAGGAAAAAACCTGAGTCTATATTCACCAATTGGAACATGATTGATGATTGCTCTGGTAGCTCTTGCACAAAGTGAATTGGAGTGGCCAAAGTATTGAAGCTACAGACCTCCATTAATATAAGAGAGACTAAGAGGATTAGAATTACCATCTAGAAGTTTTAGAAAACTCTTTTCTTTAAGGTCAGATGCTTCAAAAGTCATCTTTCACTGAGATATGATGTCATCACATACTTGTTTTTTACTGAAGTTCCAAGAAGACATACTTAGGAAGCATGCCATTAACACAAAGCTCTTGGAATCTTTGTCAACTGCCAAATGAAGATACCAGTTTTCTTTACTAAGACAATCTCAGAATTCAATACTATTGTTGATGTCCTTATGAAAGAACTTTACAAGTTCACATGATATAGCAGCAGATTGTAACAAGTAGGAATGAGATGATGAATCAAAAATTCTTCTTGCAGCATACAATAAATTAGTGATGACAATGATTTTCTTGATATTTGGGATACCAACAGCTTGGTTGATATCACATCTAATAGCAAACAGTTTTGCTTTAGTAGTAGATATATTGATGGCTTGATAACATGTTTTGACAACTGGCCAATCAAACAAGTGTATATGTGATATAGAAGTAACAACACAGTTCTTGATGCTAGCATCTGAGACAACAATATATAATAAGGAATCCAAAGAAAAGGTGATAATAATGTTATTGAGTTTGTGAATCTGAATCTTTAAATTCTGAAAATTCTGAGGTCTGGAATGAAAAGAGGCATGATTTGGAAAACTATCACAAAGATAGTTTACTAGGGAAAATTCCTTGTCTAGCAGAGAAAAAGCAGGGAAAAATTTGTTATACCTATTGTCTATGTCAATGAAGAGACTTTTAAAGTATAAGAATTGTTTTGAAGTAAGATTAGTCAAGAGAGTTTGATGATAGAAAAGGGATTGAGGATTATCGTAAGTGATAAATAACTTGATGATGTGATTTGGAGAGAGCAAAAACTCTCTAAGAAGGAATCTGCTGTATAATTTCTTCAAGTGAAGATAAATAGAGATTAATCCAGCAATAGCTTTGATACTATCTATAGATGAAGTGTGAAAAGATCCTGTAACCTATATAGCTGCTCTATGTTGCATTTTCTTTAAGATATTGAGTAGATAGTGAAGAGGAGCTTTATTGTAGTACTACAACTAAAAGCTATAAAGTACTATTGGAAGCATACAACATCTATATAGGTGTCATTTTTGAAGAGAGATAAGACTTCTTGTGGAATTTCCAAGCATCTTCATATATTTGATGGTCAAGATTGCCTTGTTTGCATAAAAGTCAATATGGGCCCAAAACAATAATTTGCAATCAAAAATGAAGCCTAAGTATTTCTAGGTAGTCTTGGAAAGTAGATGTGGTCCACATAAGGGGAATAGATCTAGTAAAGGGAGGGTAAATACTCCATGTGATCTAGAAAAGTGAAAAACTTTAGTTTTGTTATATTTTATGGCAAGACCAAATTTGGTAAGTAAAGATAAAATAACATTGTAACTACAAAAGAGATTAGCATTAGAAACAAATAGCAATTTGTTCTGGGAAATAAAAAGTCCATCATTGACAAATAAGAGGAAAGAAATAGGAATTTTTAGATTTTTTAAATGATTTTCCAAAATATGAAAGATTGGGAAAAGATATAAAGCAGATAAAATCAGAGAAAAAGCTGAGCCTTGTCCAACTCCAACATCAATGTTATAAAATGGAGAAGAAAAATTATTTTATAAATACTTTGTTTTTCTGTTAACCAGGTAATTGCTAAAAAACTTTGAGACTTTGTGATCAAAACCCACTTTATTTAGGATAAGAGGGAGAAGTTGGTGATTGAAAAAAGAGAAGAATTGTGTGATATCAAAAGCAACAATGCTAGTATACAAGTTTTTTACCCAGCCTGATTGAATGATGTGAGTCAAAGTTACTCTAGCATCAGTAGAAGAACAATGTTTGAGACCACCTAGTTGGCAGAGATGAACAAAATTGTTAGAGATTGATAAGAATTGAAGTCATTCTCCAATTATTTTTTCAAATAGTTTTCCAGTGGTATTGAGTAAAACAATTAGGCAGAATGATTTTGTGAAATCATATGACATCTTGTTCAGTTTAGAAATAATAATCATAGTTGATGTTTTGAAGTGAGATAGCTAGTGATCTAAGTCAATACAAGTGTTAGCAATGTTGATCAACTTATTGATGCATCCATCATTCTTCATGATAGCTTTAAAATGATTCCACAACAATTTGTCTGGACCAGGAGTCAAAGAGTTGTTGTATTTATAGATAGCATTGATAAGTTCCGCTTTTGAGAAAGGTGGCTAGCTCAGAACATCTTTGTTTGAAACTTCATCTAAGAGAGTGATATCAATTTGTCAATTTTGAGCCAAATTAAAAGTGTTGTAAAGCGCTTTCCATAAGTCTTTGAGTTGAATACAAGGGTGTCCATTATATTGAATAGCTTTAGTAACAGGGAGCTTTCTTTTCTTGACCTAGTTTATGAGCTCCCATGGATCATATCTCTTATTGGTGATTTTATTGATTTAATCATTAAAGAACTTTTATTTTGTTTTCTTGACAGTTTCTCTGAATTTCTTCCAATTATCCAGACTTTTTGAATATTAGTATGTGTCAAGGTTTCTGCAACAATTATTGTTCCACCAGGCTTTAGAATATCTTGTAATATTGACTTTTTTAGAGTGCTTATGCCATATATAGCTGACATTTATGGCAAGAGAGTTGACAATTTCTTCAAAAACATTGATATCAACAATAGAATCAGTCTTGAGGTTTTTTATGAAATTTTTCAATTTGGCAATAAATCAATCTTTTTTCTCACTTTTCTTGATGAGAATACACTTCAATATCCAAACTTGTTTCTTGACTATAAAAATGTTGACAGTGATGGTGTTATAAGACGAGAGTGTGGACAGACTTTAGGGTTAGGGTTAGTGGACAGGAATAGGACAGTAGTTAATTATTAGTCTACAACGGACATAGGGTTAGGAGATAGGCACGTGACCTGGAAGTCATGTGACAGAGTCTAGAGCAGTCTGGAAGGACTTAGGGTCTAGAAGGATTGGGAAGAGTCTAGAGTAGGAGTTAGGGTTAGGGATGATGTCAAGGGACAAGGGTTCCTCATGGTGTACACATGGTGTGCACATGTATAGTGGAGATTAAAGGTATGACGTCAGGGCACATGAAGGAAGCATGGTGGCCTTATGGAAAACACATGTGGATGAGTAATAGGACATGAGGTAGCAGCATGGACTTTAGGGTCAGTTAGATATTGTTGTAGCACAGACCACTTGTAAGTTATATAAATAGAGGAGCAATGCAGCGAGGGCTCCTTGTTGAGTTCTCTTGTAATTCTCCTACTCTTTACTTGATAGCCCATTGGAGAGCTTTGCTCGTTGTGAGATCATTTGTCCTTAAGTGACGAGTGGTTACTACAACAGATGGGAGCATGATTAGAGGAAGATCTCCAATTAGGGTGGATATGGTGGGAATTAAATTCTGTTGATTCAGGACAGAATTAGAATCTTGATCATTATCAGAATATCTGGTAGGGAAATTTTCAGTGGGTTTAGAAAGTTCAAGATGAAAAGAGTCCACAATATTGAACAAAATATCCCTAAAAGAAGAGTGGAATAGGAAACTAGGGTTCCAAAGACAATCTCTAATATTGAAATTGTCTATCATAAGGAGGATATTGTTTAAGTCAACTTTAGTATCCTTGAGATATTTTAAAACTGACTGAGATAAAGCAGAATATATATTAAGTAAAAATTAAATCAAACTCTGGTTGAAGAATAATATGCATGAAATATTCCTATGATTAAAAATGTCATTACAAAGGGAAAAACAAAGAAATGAAATGCAAATATTAATATATACAAGAACTCTTGGGAAGTCCCTGGTATTTGTTGGGTTTCTAGAAAACATAACCCAGTTAGAATAATTAGGAATGCCCACTAATTCTTTGCCTTCACAATTGAGTGAACTCAGGATTGAACAAATACATGTCTAGGATGGCTTTTAGATGAAAATGATGTTGAAATCTGAATTTGTTTCAAGGATGGAATAGATAATGAGACTGTTCTTGCAAACATTTTGAGAAAAAACTTTGATATTCTTACAAATCATGCTTGAGTACTGCTCATGACTGAGCAAATTGATTTATTTTTGTTTTCATGGATTTCAACTTGTTTTTCATTATGCTATTTGCAATTAAATCTATGTTTCTAGAACAGACACTGGTTAAAGTCTGCTTGGTGATCACCATGACAATTCAAGCATTTGAACACATACAGGCACAGTTCACCTTTCTTTGTTTCAAGTTGGAGAGAGTTGATTTTGTTATTTGCTTTGCAACACCATCCAAACTGATAATGATATTTGGTTTTGTATAGACCACTACACTTGATACATCTTGCTCTTTAGATCCTATATGAGTGAGTTGCATGACCCCACCTCCAATATTTCTTACACTGGGACACATCCAGGTTCATGTTCATACCTTTGATAGTAGTGATATGGTTTTCTACATTGAAACATTGATTAATAAGTCTTTTGATCTTGCTACCACTCTAAACATCCCATATATCCATCCAGACAATAGACATGTCTAATTTCAGTGACACTTTAATAATATGAGGTTTGGAAGCAAGTATGATATTGTTGAAGATTTGGTTATGTTTGATGATAACTTCAACATCATTAAACAAAAAGCATATAGATAGGTTATTGTGAGAATAATAAGAGATGTCTATTATTTTTAAGTAGGACTTCAATTGTGGAAGATAGGGAACATTAATGTCTGCAACATTAATGTATTCAACATTTTTATATAATTCTCAATTATTTAAAGATTAGAAGGAGATACAACTTTGCATGTGACTACCATAATACTGAATTGGTCAGATTGGATAAAATCAACCAAGACGTCAGATTTAGTGTTCTTTAAAGTTCTGTTGATATTAGAAACATGTTAAAAACTCTCCTTCATGAATTTTGCAGTATTATCACTATTCATTAGAATGATAACTTATTTTCTTGATGGTCCTTTGGTAGTCATTTGGATTTGTAGTTTAGGTTTGAGACTATCTTTGACAATGTTTTGAATTTGGTCAATTTTCTTTGTACCAAGAGTAAGAAATGAGTCTTTGATCTTGATGACTTTTACTGTATGAGAAGTGTTATGAACTTAAATCTTTAGAGTTAGGTAAAAGAACAAACTCTTATATTAGAGTAAACACAAGAGAACTCGATATAGATCCCTTTACAAAGTGGTCTACCTTATATACTACTATTCATCATCCATACTCACTACTGTGCACCCTATCCTAAACAACCATGTGTAGAACATGAAATGAACATGTGTTGTCCATGTTGTATGATGTCACTTATTCTAGAACCTTCTACTAAGTTCTTCTTCGTTTCGTGACTACCCCATCAGATTATGACTGATGTGACAGCATAACTGATCAACCCTAACCCTGGTTGTTTTAATAATATAAAATAGAAAAGTAAATCAAAAAGAAAATAAAAATGAAAAGAAAAAATAAAATAAATCAAGTCCACCTTCTTTGATCTTGACAAGAAGCCTGTTTAGAAGCTTATTTATGAGTAGGCCTGACAACAGGAGTTAGTTTGAGGTTCTTGAAATATTTGGAAATTTGGTTAACTTTCTTTTGAAACTTGGTAAAAATAGGAAAGAAGATCCTTTCAATACTTACTAGAACCAGTTTACTCTTGTTAGAATTGTCTCTGCTGATAATTTGTCAAGTTTACAAATGGTGGACTTGGTTTTTCTTTTATCTTCCATTTTCATTTTCATTTTCTTTTCAGTTTATTTTCCTATTTTTCTATTTTTAGAATAGCTAGGGTTAGAGTTGATCAGTTATGCTGTCCCAACAGTCACCTGATAGCAAAGTCACAAGACAGATCACAAGACTTAGGAGAATTTAGTAAAAGATTCAAGAGCAGATGATGTTATACAACATGGACACCACATGTTGACCTCATGGACTACACATGGTTGTTTAGGGTAGGGTGCACAGCACTTAGCATGGACTATCTGTAAGACTATATAAGGTAGACTAGTTTGTAAAAGAGTTCTCTATTGAGTTCTCTTGTGTTTTTCTAATATAAGAGTAGTCCTTATTTCTAACCCTAAGGAATAAGTTCATAACATAATTGGTTTCACCTTAGGAGTGAGTTTCACCAAAATCTTCTATCTCAAAGTATAAGAATTCTTATCAGTAATAAGAGAGTCCCAGTTTGACTAATAAACTACAGAAATAAGGTTCCAGACTGTCTCATTAATACCTTTAAAATCCTGAATATTGTTGGAACATTTAGGGTCAATTTGTTTGTTGCTAATGTACCTAGCAACAGAGTTTAAAGAGTTTTTGATATTCTTTGCATCAGAGACCAAATGCTTAAGAGATCTATAAAGAGAAATAGGATAAAAGCTTTTATTCCATAATTCAGATTCCATAGGGACATTGGAATTATACAGCAGTTGGATGTTGATGACATCATCATCAACATGTTGAGATGGAGTAGATATTAGAGCAGACATGTTTTTAATATCTCATTGTAGACACATCCTATTATCATAGTCAGTTATCCTACTGACCTAGACTTTCTTTGTTTTAGCATAAGACAGTTGTAAGCTGTCAATAGGATCTCTGATATTGTCTTCATCAGAGATGTTATTAAGCCACTCCATTCTGGTGGTATAATCCACCAATACCTTGCTCAAGAACATAGAAACAGTTTTAAAAGTAGTTTTGTTAAAAGTCATAGTACAACCTCTCATATCATTATAGTTGTCAACATTTCTGCTGACAAAATCATCAATGTCCATTCTCATGTTAGGTGGTAAAGTCATATTTGAGTATAAATTTGTAGTAGTTGAAATAAAAAGAAATTTATTCCCAATATCTCTTAAGAGTGCTACTATATAAGATGGTGGTATGAGAGAGAGAAAGGATGTCATCATATTATGCTTTTCTAGCTAAGTTGATATAAGAAAAAAATAAAAATAAACTATAAAAAAGTGAAAATAAAAGAAAAACAGATAAAACAACCAAGTCCACTTTGGTAAACTCTAATATCACTTTCTATTCAAGATTCCTCCTCTGGAGAAATATACTTCTACCTCTACTAATTTCACTTCAACTTCCTTAGATATTCTGTTTTAAACTTTCTATTATCCTATTTATATAGCATATTTGCTATATATTTGTTTGGTAACTTTCTTCTTTTAAAATCTCTATCTTCTACTTGATCTAGTCTTTCTTATCTTCTTACTTCTGCATTCAGCCTCTCTTCAAACTTTACAACTATTTCCTTTGTATTCTCAAGTCCATTTCCTTCTCCTAAGTATTATGCTCTACTATAGAGCCTTTCTAATAGACTAAGTACTTCACACATTCTTATACCATTCTCTTGTTGAGCATTTATTTGACCTCTCATTCTTTTTTTCTGTTTACTTCTACTAGCTTTGATTTCTTTACCTTCTACCTCTTTACCAGTTTTTTATATCTTATCACTCTACTACTATTTACTATAGGGTGGATTCTTATTGATACTAGCAGCCTTAGCTTAACTATATTAATATTACCTCCTCAATAGTCTATGAACTAATGTATTATTCCATCAGCTTTCTAGCTGGCCTTTTCTTAAACTTAGCACTCAGTATTATATCATTCCTATTTTCAGTTCTTTCTCATTTTTACACAAACAGTAAGATCTTGGTCACTATATAGACTTTACTGTTGACTACAAATTCTGCCTCAGCAAGTTATTTGAACCAGTCCTTTTGCTGATAATCTACAAAGAACCATAAATACTACTCCAACTCCTGGCTCATTTATTCCATCTATTCATCTGTTTGAGAGTGGAATGATATTGAAAATCTTATCTTGATGTCTAGCATTCTGTTCAACTCTCTGGTCAAGTCCACCACAAACTATGTGCCTTTATCAGATATCACTCTTTCAAATAAACCCTGTAGTTTCCACACATTGTTCCTAAACAGCTATGCTAACCTCCTACTGATGTTTCTTTTATTGTTGCTGCAAAATACATCATTTTGAACAACCTATCATATACTACTAATATTGTATCTTTTCTTGCTACTAGTGGTAACTTTGTGATCAAGTCCACTATCAAGTATGTTCATAGTTTTACTAAAGCTTTATTTACTATTAGTTTCTCTACTAGAGATTTTTTGGTATAAATTATATTTCTTTACATATTTCTCTATATCTCTTATCATTCCTAGCCACCAATAGTTTCTTGTTACCAACTTTGTTGTCTTTTATTTTCCTCTATACTCAGCTAGTAGTATATTGTGATATAGCTATATAATTTCTAACCTTAAGACTTTATCCCTTGGAACATAAATCTTTTCTTCTCTCAAGACCAACTTGCTATCTATTTTCCACTCATCTTCTCTTAATGTCTAAATTACTGCATTATTCATCTCTTCTACTACTTTAACTACTTCTTTATCTTTTCCTTTGAGTTTTTATTTTCATTATTGTTTTCTACTCCTACTTTCCAATCTAGCTTCCTACTCAGTCTACCTACCTTTCTTATTTTTGTACCTGATACATGTTTCAAGATAAATTTAAATCTAAATAGATAGAGTGCCTATCTTACTTATCTTATTATAATTATAAGACTTTAGAGTGAATCAAGTAAAAATATCTTGTATTGGATTAATATAAGAGAACTCAATAGAGAACTCCATATAGGATTGTCTATCTTATATACTCTAGGCTGATGGTCCATACTACTATAATTAGCCTATCATAAATGACCATATGTCTATTCTTAAGATCAATATATATATAATATACTGTATAATATCATTCTTTCCAGAATCTTCTACTGTTTTCCATTGTGACATGTGACTTTATGACTGTAACACCATACTAAACCCTAACCCTAGATTCCAGAAATAGAAAATAAAATAAATAAAAATAAAAGAGAAAAATAAAATAAAACTGAGTCTATTATTTATAATTCTAACATATCTATAGTTTAATTTTTGTACCTTCATGAAATATTCCAAGGTCTTTTAATCTATCCAAACTTTAAACTGGAATTTGATACTCTCTAATAGATGCCTCCAATTTTCTAGTTCTTTTATGACTACTAATATCTCTTTGTTATAAATCTCATAATTATGCTCAGTTTTATTCAATAACTTAGAGAAATAGATTACCAGTCTTCACTTTCTATTTTTATATTTTATCAATAAGACTTCTTCTATTGTATAATCTAACATGTCAACTTCTATCCTCATTTTTTGTCTAAGTCTAATATAGCTAGTATTAGTTCTCTTGTAAATTTATTCTTTAACTTCTCAAAAGTTTTTTTCTGTCTCTTTCCACATTGCCATTTTTGCTCTTTCCTCATCAAATCATATAGAGGTCTAGCAATTCTTGTGAAGTTCTTCATGAACTACTAGTAGTAGTTAGCAAGTACTAGGAACCTCTAAATATCCTTAACTCTCTTGGAAGTAGGCCATGTCAATACTATCTTCATTTTTACTTTCTCTATTTGAATTCTATTTATATTATAACTTAAACTCAAGTGGTAGAGTCCAAGAGAAACCTTGTATTAGTTAATACAAGAGAACTCAGTAGAGTTCTTAATACAGATAAGTCTACTCTATAAAGCTAGCCACTTTCCTAGTACTGATCAAGTCTGTTAGAATCTCATTCATCATGGTTTGGAAAGTGGATAGTAAGTTTTTCAGTGCAAAGAACATCACTGTTGGTTCAAATAACTCTTCTGGCATTGTGAACACAGTCTTCCACTCATTTCTCTATTATTATAGCCCTATTATAAATCTAACTTGGTAAATACTTTTTTATCTTCTACAATGTTCAATATTAATGGTAAAGGATAGTCATTCTTTACAGTCCATTTATTCAAGTATCTATGGTCCTGTACCATATACTTCTTACCATTCTTTCTGTCTACAAATAACACTAGCACTGGTGATAACTTAGAGGGTCTAATATATTTTTTGTCCAACTGCTCTTGTATGAATTCACTTACTTTCTCTCTTTCTATACAAATATCTTCTTTGAGTCTATTGCATGGTCTCACATTCTCCTAATAGGCATCTACTCACTTGTGTTTTTGCTAAGGATGCAAATCTACTTGTATAAATGCTCTAAAACTAGTCTTATGGTGACTAGGTGAAGTTTGCAGAGTTAGGCAGATTACCCTATCTCCAAGAGAAATCTAAGTATAATATGCAAACAAGTACATGTAGTACTCACCTCCAGAAGAAATCTAAGAGAATGAAATAAGATCTCCTGAAGATAGTGGCTATCTTAAATATCTCTAGAATACATTCCAATCTAGCAAAAAAATAAAATACTGACATAACATAGAAATAATAATGTCTAGATATTTAGACACTCTAATAGAAGTCTCTAGAATATTAGCTATAAATGATAGACTTATTGATGAACAATAAAAGATGTAAGACAAAGATTACTTCAGCAGTAGCACTCAATGGAGTTTGAGGTATGAAAGTGGTAGAGCTAGTCTGGCAAACTCTATATGGTTAGTAGCAGGATATGTTCAAAGTTGGAGAGTTCTCTTATAACTAGCTTCTTTGCCTCTTCTTTGAAATTTGCTGCTTTTTCCTTCTCATCCCAAATCTTCTATTCTTCTACTATTTATTTTATCTCTATTATCTTTCTCATTTTCTGTTTTTGTTGTTTTCTTCTTTCTTTTCTGCTTTTGCTACTCTACCTCTTCTCTTTCTTTTCTTCTTCTGCTGTTTTACCTCTTTCCTTTCTTTTCCTTGCTTTTCCTTTGTCTCTTTCTTCTTTTGTGTGTTTTTTCTACACTGGCCTCCACTATCTTTTACATTTCTCTAGACATCTTATTATCTTCACTTCTCTTGTCTTCCAATCAATTTTGGAGTTACATTGTGCAAGCCATAACATATTCAGAATAATATTCCACTTTTGCTCTCTAATCATGTTTATCTCTATCCTCTTTCTATTCTCTTTATAAAATATATATACCTTCACTGTATGTTTTATTAGCTTCTCTTTGTTGAATATATCATTTATGTTCCTCACATATATTAGTCTTTTCATTTTCTTCAATTTAAACTCCTACTTTCTAGTAAATTCTAAACTCATAACAAGATCCATAGTTGTTACAACCTTAAGCTTGGCTCAGGTTGCAACTTAGGCAAGACTTGAGTAGAGAAGGGAAGAATGATCAATTGGTAAAGCATAAGGATACAGAAGAGTATCTATAACTATATATACCTAAAACTATGAGGATATAATATGTTAAGAATAAGGAAACATTGAGAAAAATATGAGGATGTCTCTACTACTGCATAAGGTACTGACTGATCATATATAAGGAGAACATATAGCATAGCCAATCATTGAGTCATATAGAAGAAGCCCCAACACCTGTTATTCATGAAGTTACTACCTATAAAATATGAGATATTAATCATAATCATAGTCTTACTATCTAAGAGTACTTCTACTGTTATCTCTTTCTACATATCAATTCTCTCAAGCACAATCTTTACTAGTACTTCTCTCAAATATTTCTTATTATAGTATACTTGAACTTTTATATTATTTTTATTTTTATTTTCTTTCTTTCTTTTAGTCAATAAAGAGGCACATGACCATAGTTACATAATGTGTTACATGATATGATGTCATAGGTCTAGAATATAGTCAAATAAACTAGAACAATAATATCAGATTGTATAACTATAGTATGTTATTCTTATAGTATAGATGTAAGCATAGTAGACTTATAGACAATATATGTAATTTAGGATAGGACTTGTGTAGTAGTATATATAGAATAACAATATATTGGAAACTTCTTGTTGAGTTCTATTGTAATCTCCATGAAACTCTTTGTACTTAAGACTACTTACTAAGTTAGTAGTTGCTACAATATCTCTTAGATTGCTTTATAGAATTACTGGATAATAATATATTATTTCCATATACTCTAAGTACAGCAAATGTATTATGAGAGCTTAGTTGGGAACTTTTAGACTCTCAAATGTCCATTTTCTGCTAATTCAATTTCTTATTTCCTCTTTAATGATTTTCCAATTTTTACAATATCTTTCCAAATGTTCAGATCCCCTACAGTTATAATAGTTCCTTCCACAATCTACTTCTATAACTTCTATTATAAGAACTAGTATGTGACATATAGATGACCTGACTCTCTCATTTCCAAACTTGTAGTAAAGTAGTCTTGGCTAAATCCTTCCTACTATTATTGCTATCATGACTAGTTTATACTCTTGGGTATTTGTCTTTTTACTTATTATTGCTTCTTCTCTCTTACTCTCTTTTTCAATCCAAATCTGTTGTTTATTTGTACTATTAATGTTCTGTAGAGGGTTTTTATGAGTTTTCTTATTATTATTCCATTTATTTCTTACTTAAACTTTTTGATTAATGCTTGACCTTTGTGTTTACTGTCTTTTGCTACTCTTTTGAATTTTTATCTGAATTCCTCTATGGCTCTTGAATCTTGTTCAACCCATTTTAACTTAGCTATCTTTGCCAATTTATCATTCTCTCTCTCAAACTTCCTTTTTAGTTCCAC
>JAJOHK020000370.1:0-28429 GCA_022457215.2 Leucocoprinus gongylophorus | reverse complement strand
GGAGGTGGAAAATTCACTGACCTCTATAGAAAATTGGTACAGGAGGGCAACAGCACTGGACAGAAATTGGAGGGAAAGTAGGAGGGAGGAGGAGAGGCTGGGGAAAAAGGAAGTAGGAGGGGGAATACAGAAGTAGGAGAGACAGAGCCTACTACAACCATTGGTGTGGCAGAGGAGGCAATCACTGCCTCAGCAGGCGACAATAGAGCCTGCTCCGATAGAGGGTGTGGAGAGAGCGAATGCAGTAGTAGTGAGGGGATTGGGGCAAGGGGCAGGACAGAATGTGGGGATTCCTCCAAGAAGGGATCCTTTTGCTATAGAAGTGGACTGGGGTAGGAACTGCTATGCTTGCAGAGAATTCAGGCACATGGCCCGCAACTGTAGGAATAGGGGTCAGAGAGGGAGAGTGGCGGAGAATAGGAGAGTGGAGTATGGAAGAGAGAGAATTGAGGAGATTATGAACATTACAAACAATTTAAAAGAGGAGGAGAACCTAGAGCTCCTCAACTAGGTTCTCATAATAGATACAATGTATTAGCAGATGAAATAAAAGCTGATATATGTGAAAAAGAGGAGACTGAAGTAAGGAAGAGTGAGGGAAAACCATTGAGGAAGGTTATGATAAAAATTGGGTTGGAAAGGCTTGATATACAGGAAGGGATTACAGTGGAGGCATTATTGGATAGTGGAGTGACAGGGCTGGTTATGAGTTCAGAGTTTGCAAAGAAAAAGGGTTTTAAGTTGAAAAAACTGGAGAGGCCAATATAAGTAAGAAATGTGGATGGGTCGTTCAACAAAGAAAGACCAATAGAAAACACTGTGGAGGTTAATGTGTACTATAAAGGGCATGTAGAAAGGATGGAGATTGATGTAATAGGAGGGCAGAAGTGGGAAGTAATTTTGGGGATGCCATGGCTAGTACGTCATAACCCTGAAATAGACTGGAAGACAGAGGAGGTTAAGATGACGAGATGTCTGGAAGAGTGTGGAAAACAGTAGAGACCGGTACAAGGAAAGTCAGGGTGGGAGAAACAAAAGGAAGAAGAAAGAAAGGAGGAAGTGGAGAAAAGGAAAGAGGAGAAGAAGAAGAAGAAAAAATCAAAGAAAGAAAGAACAGTGGAAGTTAGGAAAATAGCAGAAGAGTGGGAAATATGGGATGAAGAAGAAGAGGTAGCTAAGTTGGAGGTGGAAGCAAAGAAATTGGTACCGGAAAAGTTTCACTAGTGGATAAAGGTGTTTGGAAAGAAGCAGTCAGAGAGGATGCCCACAATTTCCTTGTGGGATCACGCTATAGATGTTAAAGAAGGGTTTATGCTGCGAAAAGGAAAAGTGTATCCTTTGTCAAGAGAAGAAAGAGAGGAGGTAAGGGAGTTTGTAAAAGAACAATTGAGAAAGGGATATATCCGGCCATCTAAGTCACTACAAACAGCGCCAGTGTTTTTTGTAGGAAAAAAGGATGGGAAGAAGAGGATAGTGCAGGACTATCGCTATCTGAATGAGTAGACGATAAAAAATAATTATCCACTCCCTTTGATTTCAGATGTCTTAGAAAACATTGGAACAAAGAAGGTGTTCACGAAAATGGATTTATGATAGGGGTACAACAATGTGAGGATCAAGGAGGGTGACAAGTGGAAGGCAGCATTCATGACGCTGGAAGGGTTGTTTGAACCAACTGTCATGTTTTTTGGGTTGACAAACTCCCCAGCTACGTTTCAAGCCATGATGAACGAGCTGTTAAGAGATTTGACCAATACAGGAAAAGTGACAGTTTTTATTGACAATGTAATTGTGGGAATAGAGACAGAGGAGGGACATGATGAACTAGTGGTGGAGGTGATTAAGAGATTAGAAGAGAATGACTTGTATGTAAAGCTGGAGAAGTGCAAATGGAAGGTAAGGGAGGTGGAGTTTTTAGGGGTAGTAATAGGACCAGAGGGAATAAAGATGGAGAAGGAGAAGGTAGAAGGAGTTTTGGAATGGCCGACACCAAAGTATGTCAAAGATGTTCAAAAATTCCTAGGACTTGCAAATTATTATCGTCGGTTCATAGAAGGATTTGCAATAGTGGCAAGGCCATTACATAACATGGTTAAAAAGGATAAAAGGTGGAAGTGGACTGAGAGACAAGAGGAGGCGTTTAAAGAGTTGAAGAAAAGATTTACAGAGGAGCCAGTATTGGTGGCCCCTGATATCGACAAAAAAATGAGGATGGAGGTGGATGCGTCAGACTATGCAACAGGAGGGGTGTTATCGATGGAATGTGAAGATGGGTTGTGGAGGCCAGTGGCCTTCCTTTCTAAGTCATTGAATGAGACAGAAAGAAATTATGAAATTCATGACAAAGAAATGTTGGCTATCATAAGAGGGTTGGAGGCATGGAGACATTTGCTGGAAGGAGTGCAATACAAATTTGAGATCTGGACAGATCACAAGAATTTAGAGTATTTTATGAAAGCACAAAAGTTGAACAAAAGACAGGCTAGATGTGCCTTATATTTGTCCCGGTTTGATTTTATCCTGAAGCATGTGGCAGGAAGCAAAATGGGGAAAGCAGATGTACTTAGTAAGAGAGCGGACTAGAAAGTAGGAATGGACAAAGACAATAAAAACCAAGTATTTATTAAGGACCATTGGATTCATAATATGTATGAAGTAGTTGTAGAAGGACCTGAAGTAGAATTAGTGGAAAAAATAAAAAAAGCGAGAAGTAAAGATGAGGATGTAGTTAGAGTAGTAGAAGAGATGAAGAAGGCTGGGGTTAAAGAGCTAAGAGGAAATGAGTGGAAAATTGAAGGTGATTTGGTATTGAAAGAGGGAAAGGTATATGTGCTGAAAGATGAGGAACTAAGGGTAGAGATAATCTGGTTACATCACAATGTACCAGCGGTAGGACATGGAGGAAGATGGAAAACGGTGGAACTAGTAATGAGAAATTATTGGTAGCCAGGGGTGACTAGGGATGTGGGGAAGTATGTGGAAGGATGCGATTTATGTCAGAGGATGAAGAACAGAATGGAGGAACCGGCAGGAAAGCTGAAGTTAAGTGAAGTACCACAGAAGACGTGGTCACACTTAACAGTAGATTTTATAACGAAGTTGCCGGTAGTAGCAGGGAAGGATGCAATATTGGTAGTGTGCAATAGGTTGTCAAAGATGACCTATTTTGTGGCAACTACAGAGAGAACATCAGTAGAGGGGTTGGCGAGACTTTTCCGGGACAATGTGTGGAAGCTACATAGGTTACTGGAGAGTGTGATGTCAGGTAGAAGACTGCAGTTTGCAGCAGAATTGACTAAAGAACTAAACAGAATGTTGGGGATAAAAACTAAATTGTCAACTGCCTTCCACCCTCAGACAGATGGGCAGACTGAGAGGATGAACCAGGAATTGGAGCAATACCTCCAATTCTTTATTGAACACAGGCAGAAAGATTGGCCAGAGTGGTTGGCGATGGCGGAATTTGCGATAAACAATAAAGTACACACGGCAACAAAGATATCGCCTTTTATAGCAAATTACAGGAAGGAGTTAAGGATGGGGGGAGATATTAGGAAGAAAGGAAAGGTGGAGAGTGTGACAGAATTTGTAGAGAGGATAAAGAAAGTTCACGAGGAAACAGAAGCAGCATTAAGGAAGACGCAAGAAGAGATAAAGAGATATACAGATAGAGGAAGGAAGGAAACAGAAAAATGGAAAAAGGGGGATCGGATACTATTGAGCACTAAAGACTTAGTGTTTAAAAAAAGACCAAGTAAGAAGTTCATGGAGAGATATGTGGGGCCCTATATGATAGAGGAGGTAGTATCGTTGAATGTGGTGAAATTATAATTGCCAAGTTTGATGAGGATCCATCCGGTGGTAAACATAAGCCGGATAGTAAGATATAAGGAGAAAATGAAGGGGCAAAAGAAAGAAGAAGGGAAACTGGTAGAGGTAGAGGGAGTAGAAGAATGGAAAGTCGAAAAGATATTAAACAAGAAAAAAATGAGGGGAGTAGAGAAGTATTTGATAAGTTGGAAAGGATTCACAGCAGAGGGAGATACCTGGGAGAGAAAAGAAAACTTAAAAAATGCAGAGGAATTGATTAAAGAGTTTGAATGGGGGGAAATAGTAGTGAGATGACAAGTGGAGGAGGAGGAAGAGTATAGAAGAATGGAGTTACCAGGGAAGTATACAGCAAAGTTGTTGTACAGGTGGGATGATCAAAGGTTCGAGGAGGAATATTTAAATAAATTAGAAAAGAATTGGAAAAAGTGGAAGAAAGATAGACAAATCAATAAAAGTGAGCATTTGAAGAGGGCAGAAGAAAAAATGGAGGAAGAGAATGAGAAGATAAGAAGGAGAGACTGGAGAATAGGATATTTCTCTGGAGGAGAAATCTTAAGAGGGGGGTAATGTCAAAATCATTGATGGTGGACTTTATTTTATTTTCTCTTTTCACTTTATTTTATTTTTCTTTTCTATTTTTAGAACAACTCGGGTTAGGGTTTATCAGTCATGCTGTCACATCAGTCACAAATTGATGGTGTAGTCACAAGACTGATCACAAGACTTGGGAGAAGGAAGTAGAAGGTTCTGGAACAAAGTGACGTTATACAGCATAGACAACATATGCTGGCCTCATGTTATACTTATGGTCATTTAGGGTAGGGTGCACAGTAGCTAGCACGGACCATAGAGAATAGTATATAAGGTAGACTACTTTGTATTAGGAACTCTATCGAGTTTTCTTGTGTCACTCAATACAAGAGTTAGTTTATTGCTTAAACCCTTAAGCTTTGAATCATAACAGTATGGGGCCTTTAACCTACCTCCCCTTAACTTATCATCATTAGATGGTCTGTTTGTTATAGCAACCACTTGCTGGAATGGCACTTGTAGTATGCTGACTTCAGCAAAGCTCTCAGTAAGCTATCTAGTAGTGGGGATTACAAGAGAACTCGATAAGGAGCCCTCGCTGCATTGCTACCCTATTTATATAAGTTACATGTGGTCTGTACTACAACAATGTTCTGCTTCTATTTCTACCCTAAAGGCCTCATATCTATCTCATGTCTACTTCACAGTGACTGTGCAAGACTGTACATCCTGCCCTAATGTCCATGTGTACTACATGTGGTAGCAATGTGATGAACATGCTCCCTGACATCATCATCTAGACTCTTCTAGCCTTGTAGACTTTTCTAGACCACTCTAGGCCTATAACATCATCTCATATGACTTCCAAGTCACGTGCCCTTTTCCCATTGTAGACTAATAATATACTACTGTCCTATATCTTATCTCTGTCCTAACCCTAACCCTACCAAAGTCTGTTCACACACTTGTCTTATAACACTGGTGTTGTATTCAAAAGATATATGGAAGTATCTAGAGTTTATCTTTGATAGAAAACTCCTTTTTTGTCAACATATTGACTTCTATGCCAATAAAGTATTGTTGATGGTAAAGTGCATGAAGATCTTAGGCAACTCAATAGGAGGCTTAATTCTGCATCAAAAACAACTCCTGTACAGAAGCTGCACTCTCCCAATAGTGTTGTATGGGTTTCAAATATGGTTCTATACCAAAGCCCTCTTAGTGTATCTGTTAAAGATTTTGGGGAAACTTCAGAGATAAGCAGCCTTATAGATAAGTGGAGCATTCAAAACCGCTACATCAGCTGGCATTGAGGCCATTACTGGCCTTATCTCTATCCACTTACACTTACAAAAACTTAGTGGAAGATCTCAGTTCAGAGTGCATACTTTACTAGATAATCACATCCTTTAATTGCTTATAGAGAATAATATTGATTTATCTACACCTCCTTACCCACTTTCACTTAGTTTGTTAACTGGGTACTAGTACAGTCTAATCAAAGGCCATTTAGTTGATATGGAGAATCAGTTTAACAAAGTTTTTCCTTCCTTTGATTCTCTTAATTCTGAATTTAAGCTAAGTGATAGAATAATTGACTGCTTTTCTAATCCAGTGTCAAAAACAACATGGCCTCCTCAATTGCACATGTATACATCCACAATAAACTGATTATCAAAGTGCTTCATCATGCTGTTAACGTTACAAGCACAGAAGCTGAATTCTTTGCTATTAGATACAGTATCAACCAAGCAGCACATCTTCAATATGTTTTTAAAATCATTGTTGTAACTGACTCTATCTATGCTACAAGAAAGATATTTGACCCATCATCTCACCCATTCTAAAAACAAGTGGCTCTCATTCTCAATGACCTTAGAGTCTTCTTTAATTATCATCATGAGAACATGATCAAATTCTGGGAATGCCCAAGTAAAAACAAGTAGAATCTTCACCAGCATGTCAATATCAAAACCAAGTCATTTAATCTCACCCTACTTTTCTCAGTCAAAAACTCTTGAGAGTTTAGCAATAAATCTAAATGTGATGACATTATCAACAATTGGAAAATGACTTTCCAAGCATTAGATCAAAAGAGAAGAAATTTCCTAGACCTTGTCAACAATGACAACAAAATTTTAGAACCAATGTATAGTAATGGTGGAGCATGGCTGCAATATATTGGCTATTCCAATATATTATGTGCAAGAGCAGCAAGAGCAATCACCAATCATGCTCCTATTAGAGAATATTGACTTCATTTCTTCTCTAAGGAGGAATTTATCTGTTTATGTAGTCTCTATTCTATTGAAGTGAGACACCACATCCTTCATGAGTTTAGAAGATTTAACAAGTATGAGAATCCAAGAAGAGATTTAATAGCTCATTTCATTATGTTTCTGGAACTTAATCTGTGTGCATTTGCTTTTTTACCTTGCAACTCTTAGTTAGCTTGGTGTAGATCACTTTGCTAAGTTTTCCTTTTCATTCTCATCTTTTTCTTTCTTTTATGTCTCTTTCTGCTTTTTTTTTGCCTTTTATTTTCTTTTTCATGTAGTTTTGTTTGTTATATAAGTAGTTACAAAGTAGCTACCATGGTCTGCCTACATGCCCTATGTAATAAATTGCTGAATTAAAAAAAAAAAGTAGGCAGACCGTGGTAGCTACTTTGTAACTACTTGCATAATAAACAAAACTATATAAAAACTAAAAGAAAGAAAGAAAAGAGATAGAAATAGAAATAGAGAAAAAAGAGACAGGAAAAACAAACTAACACTAGTGAAGAGATCTGCTCAAAGCTGATTAAGTAATGGAATTTGAAAATGCAAAAATATTTGGATTTAGTTCAAGGAACAAGATAAAGTGGGTAATCAAGTCTCTTCTTGGATTCCAGTATTCATTAAATCTCTTGCACTTGTAAAGGATATGTCATCTTGATTTGATAGGATATTGTCCATAAGGGCAGCTAAACTCTTTTCTGGAGAAGAATCTTAGCCTGTATTTACCGATTGGAGCATGGTTAGTAATAGCTCTTGAGGCTCTAGCACATAATATATTAGAGTGGCCAAAGTATTTGAGCTATGTGCCATCTTTGCTGTATGCTGGCTTTATAATATTGTTGTCACTATTGATGTTATAAGATGAGTGTGTGGACAGACTTTGGCTAGGGTTAAGGTTAGCTGGATATAGATAGATAGTATAATTATTAGTCTACAATGGAGGAAGAGCACATGACCTGGAAGTCATGTGATAGAGTCTAGAATGGTCTATAAGAATCAAGGGGAGTCTAGATCAGAGTTAGGGTTAGGAATGATATCAAGGAACAATGGTTCCTCATGGTGTACAGCAGAGATTAAGAGTATAATGTCAAGATACATGTATATAGCATGGTGGCCTTAGTAAGAAGACATAAGGTGGACACATGGACATAAGAGCTGATTAATATTGTTGTAGCATGGACCACGATGTATTAGTATAAATAGAAGAGCAATGCAGCGAGGGCTCCTTGTCAAGTTCTCTTGTAATCTCCACTACTAGATAGCTAACTGAGAGCTTTGCTGAAGTAAGCATACTACAAGTGCCATTCCAGTGAGTGGTTGCTACAACAGTATTAATCAGCTCTTATGTCTATGTGTCCACCTTATGTCTTCTTACTAAGGCCACCATGCTATATACATGTATCTTGACATTATACTCTTAATCTCTGCTGTACACCATGAGGAACCATTGTTCCTTGATATCATTCCTAACCCTAACTCTGATCTAGACTCCCCTTGATTCTTATAGACCATTCTAGACTCTATCACATGACTTCCAGGTCACGTGCTCTTCCTCCATTGTAGACTAATAATTATACTATCTATCTATATCCAGCTAACCTTAACCCTAGCCAAAGTCTGTCCACACACTCATCTTATAACAATCAACAAGATTAAGAAAATGTCTACTCTTCATATCTGATACCTAAAAAGTTATTTTCTATCTGTTGATGAGGTCATTATATCCATTTTTCTTGCTATAGTCCCAAGCAAGTTTACTAGAGAGTAGTGGAGTGGGATTAAATGATTTTGTTTCAACATTAACAATTTTGTGGGGATGCCAGTTGCATCAACTAAGGCATTCCCAAAATTCAATTGAGTTCTCTTAGTAATAAGAGGAGAATGCTTGAAGTTTATTAAGAATGATTGCTGAATGCTTTTGGAATGGATGGGACAATATATCAAATATCTTCCTTGCTACATGGATTGAGTTAGTGATGACAATGATTTTTAAGATATTGTTTAAATTGGTAGCTTGGTTAATATTACTTCTAATAGTGAATAACTCAGCCTTAGTACTTGTGACGTTCAGAGTGTAATAAAGAGTTTTAGTGATTAGTTTGTTATATATATGAATATGCACAATGGAGGTAATGACATTGTTTTTGACACTAGCATCTGTGATGACAAGAGCACTTGATGGAGAACTTGAAGATTTAAAAGCCACTTTATCAAGTTGTTGAATTCATGATTTGAAATTTTGATCTTTGTGTTTACTGAAAAAATAAAAAGAAAAATGACTAGAGAAAATGTCAATAATTTTACTACCTAGGGAAATTTCAGAATTAAGAGGATCAAATAATGAAAATACTTCATTAAAGCAGTTATCTATGTTGATTAAGTGGCTTTTGATGAGTTTATGCTAGCGCTTTGATAATGAGTGTTGCTGAGATAACATATTAGATTTATTCTCCATGAGGGAGTGAAGAATGTGATTCAATGGGAGAGAATTTGCTTGAAGTTGTGATCTTCCGCTGAGTTTCTGTAAATGCAGATTTATAGGTAGTAGTCCAGCAATAGCTTTAATGCTAAGCAATAGGAATGTTTTGAATGCCCCCAATATCCATAAGGTGGCTCTTCTCTGTAGTTTTCCTACTGTCTTCAATGGGTAAGATAGTGGGGCTTTATTGTAAAACCACATTTGAAAACTGTATAGAGCAATTGGCAAGGCGTAACTTTTATAGAGAAGTTGTTTCTGTTGAGGATTCAAGCCTCTCATTGAATTACTGAGGATCTTTATGCATTTGACCATTGATATTGCTTTGTTGGCATAGAAGTCAATATGATTGTGGAACAGAAGTTTTCTGTCAAAAATAAAACCTAGGTATCTCTAGATATTTTTAGGGTATAAAATAGGACCACTAATGGGAGAAAGGTCTAGAGAAGGAGGATTGAAAGCCCCTGCAACCTTTAAAAATAGAAAACTTCAGTCTTTGAATGTTCAGCTAAAAGACCAAATTTAGAAAGAAGATTAGAAGTAATATTGTAACTACAAAAGAAACAAGAGTTTAAAACTTAAAAAGACTTGCTTTGAGCAACAAGAAGACTATTATCAACAAAAGATAAAATAGAAAATTTTAAATCAAGGTTTTTTAGGTAATTTTCCAAGATATGAAGGAAAGGTGTAAGATAGAGTACTGAAAGAATAGGGGAGAGGGCCAATCCTTGACCCACTTCCACATTAACATCAATAAAAGGAGAGGAAAAGTTATTCCAAAAATACTGTGTTTTCCTATTAATGAGGTAATGTGAAAAAAAAAAGACAACATGTGAATCAAAACCTGCTTTTCCAAGAATGAGAGCAAGTAATCGATGGTTGAGTAAAGGGAAGAATTGTGCTATATTAAAAGCGAGAGTGCCAGTAGATATGTTTTTGATCCATCCTATGCAAATGAAATGTATAAGCATAATGCCGGCATCTATAGTAGACTTGAATTTGAGATCTCCTAGCTAGCTTTGGTGGATAAAGTTGTTAGAGACAATATGGAATTGAAGTCTATCACTGATAACTTTTTCAATCAGTTTTCCCAATATTTTTAAGAGTACAATAGGTCTGAAGGATTCAGGTGTGTTATATGACATCTTGTTGAGCTTTGGGATAATAATAGTTATCAAGCTTTTGAGATGGTTAGGCCAATATCTGACTTCAAAATATACATTTGCTATTGCAATAATATTCTTCAAACAATCTTTATCCTTTATAATATGTTTAAGATATCTCTATGAGAGTTTATCAGAGCCAGGAGCTGACATATTATTGCACTTGACTATGGTATTAGTGAATTCTTCTTCTACAAATGGTGCCCATGATGATGAGGCATATAATCCTAGTTTGTTTAGAACATTTTCATCTATATGGTGGAATTAAGCTATGTTAAAAGATGAATGAAGAGCTTGCCAGAGATCATTTAAATCCAGACAAGGTTGACCATTGTACTTTATCGTCTCAATGGCTAAAAGCTTGCATTTATTAACCCAGCTCATGAGCTCCCATGGACCTTACTTCTTGTTTACTATTTTCTGAATTTTAAGATCAAAGAATGATTGCTTTGTATTCTTGATAGTCATCTGGAAAGCCTTCCAATATTCAATGCTTTTCAATAACCCATATTTTTCCAAGTCTCAGTTGCAGTTTTCATCCCACCAACTCTTTGAGTATCTTATGATATTAACAATCTTTGAGTTTTTTTCCCAGGCATTGTCTATGATGTTAGCAAAATCATTTACAATTTTTTTCAAATGGGGTATGTCCAACAAGTTAGATGTGTTGATATTTTTGAAGAATGCAATAACTTCTTTAACAAATAACTCTTTCTCTTCACTATCTTTGATGATTGTTCTTTTTTGAGAATTGATGTTTTCTTCAGTGATAGGGATAGTAACTGATAATAGTGCATGGTCAGATATGAGATGCTAGTCAGGATAAATCAAATGGTTGTCTAATTTCGTAGAACTGTATTAAAGAAACATAAGGTCAATGACTGAATTTGAATCATTGTTGTTGTTGAAGTATCTGGTTAGAACTTGGTTAATAGAATATAACAGGTTTAAATTAAAAGAATCAGTAACAATAATGAGATTGTTACTAATTAAAGAATGATGAGGAAAAGATGGATCCTATAAATTATCCCAAATATTGAAATCACCAGTAATAACTAGAAGATTACATACGTTCACTTTAGTATCCTTGAGATACTTTAAAGCAGAGTAAGAAGAGTCAGAATACATATTCATTAACCAGAAAAATTTGCTGTTATTGAAAAATGACACTAAAAGAATATTCTTATGATCAATGATATCTTTTCGAAGAGAAAAATGAAAGAAAGAGAGTCTAATGTTGATATAAATAATCATCCTAGAGTATTCACTTTTGTTTGTATAGGGTCTAGTAAATGTTAGCCAATTTGGATGATTTATTACACCTACCAATGATTCTCCCTTGCAATTCATAGAACTAAGGATTAAGTGAATGGTAGTCCAGGATGGTTCCTAAATGAAAATAATATCAAAATTAGTTTTGATTTCAAGGATAGTCTTGATAATTAGTGAATTTTTCTGAACATTCTGTGAAAATAATTTAATGTCTTTATAAATCATATTTTCTTACTGTTCACAACTGAATGAATTAATTCTTTTTGATTTTCCTGTATTTTAGCATATTCTTTCAAGTGCCATTCTTTGTTGAATCAGTATTTCTAGAAGGAACAATCTGTTGAGTCCGCTTGATGTTCTTCCTTACAGTTAGAACACTTGAACAAATACAGGCATAGTTTGCCCTTCTTAGTTTCTAACCTAGGGGTTAGTCTTGTTATTAGTCTTGCAATACCATGTAAATTCTCAGTGGTGAATAGTCTGGTGAAGACTGTTGCACTTAATGCATTTGGCCTCTTGAATTCTGCAGACTCCTACTGAGTAGCCCCATTTCCAACAATTTTTACATTGCAGTATTCCAGGGTTCATGTTGGCCCTATGAACTGTTGCAATAAAACTTCCTATATTAAACCATCTATTGATAAGACTTTTGGCCTTTGTCCTACTTTGAACGTTCCAGATGTCAATCCAGATAATTGATATGTCTGATTTGGGGAAAACCTTGATGATTCTTGGTTTTGAAGCTAAAATGATGTCATTGGAAGTTATACAAGTGTTGGAGTTTTTGGATAGATAGGGTACACCAATGATTTTCAAGTATAATTTAAACTGAGGCAGTCTTGGAGATTGAACATGTTCAGATTTGATACAAACTATACTCTTGACATATTGTTCAATAGCCTGGAGGTCTAATGGGCTGGCAATATTGTTAGTAGTAATAACTATACTCTTGTTTTCAACATGAATGAAATCAGCTATAGTGTTTGATTTGATATTCTTGAGTATTCTGTTGATGTTGATTATGTGAGTACTTGAATCTTTGATGAAGCTAGTTGCACTATTGTTGCTCATGGAGACTATAACTTGTTTTTATAATGGTCCCTTAGTTGTCATGTTCAATTTCAGTTTGGGCTTTTCTTGACCACTGATGATTTTTTGAACTAATTTGATTTTTTTGTTTTGAAGTTTGGGGAATGTCTCTTTAATTTTCAATGTCTTCCTAGCTATATTAGATGAGTTAGATGAGTTAGCCAAGATTTGTGCATATGATTTTTTTGCAGTAGTGGATGAATTTTTCTTAAAATACTTTGAAATTTCATTTATCTCTTTGGCTATTTTTACCAGAATGGAGGGAGGAAGATATGATATATATGAAACCTTAACTGTGTTTTTGTCTTTTATGATAGTTGGTTCATTAGTGACTTGAGGACTGAACTTTGATTTAATGTTGTTTCTGAACATCCTATTTGTACTGTCAACTAGTAAACTGTCCCAATGGGATTTGTAGAGGGCTATGATGAACCTCCATACCACTTTGCTAACATCTTCAAGATCCTTGATGTCATTAGCTCTATCACCATTAATCACCTTACCCAAAATATATTTTTGCATTCTATGTAATGAGTTTTTAATATTTTTGATATTGGAGGCCAGGTACTTCATTGACCTATGCAGAGAGATCGTTCTAAATTTGCTGTCTCAAGAATCTTTGTCTGTAGCCTGATTGATATTGTAATTCAATTAGATGTTGATTATGTCTCCATTGTTGTCTACAGTGTTATTGTTGAGAGTAGGTGCAATGTTATGTCTATACTTTTGCCTCATGTTGAGAGTTGTATTAGTCGCCTTGCTTGTTAGGAACAGACCAGCCACTAAACCAGTTATACTAAAAGTGTGTAATATCAAACTTAGCTTTGACATCTGGCTAGTACTATATATGTACTTTATACTATACTCCTGACAATATTCTCTTTTCAAGGCATGTGGTCCCCACATGGAAGTTATATGAGTAGCTGCACCTAAGGGTTATGCTATGTGTCATGGTCTCAGAGCCTTGACAGTCTTATGGGGTTTCTAAAAAATCCAGTAAACTCTGCTTCACAGAGTGTCTAGTCTAATAAAGATACGTAGCTAAGCAACTGGTACTGTCCCTAGTGACACTCTTAGCAACATCATGCCTTCATGCTAACAACTGTCTATTTAAAGGGAATGGTTTTACTGGAAGTTAAACCACCAACTGTTTGGAAGCTTGATATTATGTTAGGAACAGACCAGCTACTGAACTAGTTATACTAAAAGTATGCAATATCAAGCTTAGCTTTGACATCTGGCTAGTACTATATATGTACTTCATACTATACTCCTGACATTGCTAACACCATGTGTTTGCCTTAGAGGGGTCACATATTTGAGCTGTGGCTTTCTAACATTGTGACAGGGTCATCCTCAACCATGTTATTGCTTTCTCATTGCACCTTGTCATAGTAAGATTCATTTCCAGAGTCTGATACAATCAAAGGTGAAATAGACCTAGAACCATATACTCTAGGAGTTAGAGAGCAGCCTCTCACCTTGTTATGCTCACCACTTTCACCATGGATGATATTGTTAACAATAGAACCATCATTCATATCTATATCAATATCAAATTCTGAAGCTATATTTAAAGCTGATATTTGAAAAGCTGAAGTATGAAATGTTATATTCTCAATATCTCTAAAAGGTACTACCATTCAAGATGATGGTTAAAGAGAGAGAAGAGGTAGTTAGTCATAGATCTCTAGGATGAGAAGTATTACTCATAACCTGATCTAAATAGATAAGGACTTCTCAGTGATACATGTTGTAGAAATGAATTCTTTCTTTGAGTTATTCTGACATTTATTACTTATTTTTCAATATTAATCAAAGGACAATTGGATGGTGGTTGGTTTCCAATCTTTTTTAATTATACAATCAATACTATTTTCACTATCCAGGAGCATGTGTTAGTGCATTGTTTATATATTTGGATCTGAATGTTGGATGTTGGAGAATATCACACTAAAATGTTATTTATTATTGCTATACAGCTACCTAAATAGACATTATCACTTCTTTCTCTCTTACTTGCATCATACTATTTTAAAATCCTCAATATATATCAAAACTAATTTCCCCAGAGGACATTCAACTTCTCTGAGTCTCAATAGTTCCAAAGGAATGTTTATTAATTCTACTATTTCTTCCATGGATTATGGAGATCATGTACAAGCCCAAGCTAACAATATAACTTGGGCAAATGGAGAGGTTCAAAGTCCCTCTTTGTTTTATGTATCTCTAAAGAAGGCAATATCAGACACTGTAAACATAGGGCTTGTAGTCGATTCCATATATGTATCTTATGTAGTGGAAATCAATAGTGTAAATGCTTCTTAAGATCTGAATGCTTTGGTTATTCTGTACTAGACCAATCAACTTATAAACCCACAACTATGGGATGGTAACTTTTTTTCTATTTCTTTTTTTGGGATAGATGAATACTTAGAAGAAAATGCTAAGAATGTCATGTGATCTCTTCTCAGGATAGTAGCATTCATCAAGCAATGTTTATTAAGAACTGGAATAGCTAAAAACATCTCACAAATTTCAGAGTTTGAGTTTATGGCTTGGGAATTTTTATCTACCATCTATGAGTCTAGATGGGGCAAATTAATAGCTAATAAGAATAATAAGACTTTTAGACAATGTGTGTCTTCACAGTTCAACAAGACACACAAAAAACACAACTATCAACAAACTGTTAAAAGGCAAATAAGCCAATATCTCAGGAATTTCTCTACCTATTTCTCCTAGGCCTAACAAAAGTATTTTAGCCAAGTCAAATTTCTTCAAAAAGAACTAATCTTTGAACTTAGCCTCTAACTTCAATAACTAGTCATATATATAGGCTTTTAAAAGTAATATCAAAGAGATTATCAAGATCAAAGATGCTTTTCCAAAGCTATCTTCTGATAAGATGACAAAAATCTACAATGTCATGAATAATATAAACCAAAAAAGTAAACTGTCAAGATTGCAAGAAGTAGACTTGGTTTTTCCTTATTTTTATCCTTACTTTCATTCTTTTTTCTTTTTGATTTATTTTTCTTTATTTTTATCCTCACTTTCATTCTTTTTTCTTTTTGATTTATTTTTCTTTATTTTTATTTTTAGAACTTAGAGTTGGGGTTAGTGACAAGATCATGTAGTCACACAACAGGCCACATCAGATGACATGGTTACAAGTCACATGATGCATGAAAGGATGTAGAATATTCTGAAAAAGATAATGTTATATAATATGTGATACACATGTTGACCTCAAGATATACATAGGGTCATTTAGAGTAAGCTAGAAATAGCTTGCATGGACCATTAGGTAGTTGTATATAAGATAGACAGTCTTGTATGGAGTTCTCTATCAAGTTCTCTTGTGTTAACCTAATATAAGATTCTTTTACTTGACCCATTCTAAGATCTTATGATTGTAATATAAACCTAAGTTTAACATAATGACTAAAGGTCCATTAAGAAAGCAGATTATTATATCTATGAGTATAAATAGTGCCAAAAGAGTCATGACACAATCCAATGCATATATTATAAACATCAACAGATTATTAAAAGGTATAAAATCTGAAATTTCTGCTGACTACATTCACTCTAATAACAAGGGAATTATTATTATGACTAACAAGATAGCCATCTTCTCTAATCTGAATATAGTGCAGAAATATATGAAAGACTTGAATGATATTGACTTGAACAATATTATGAGCCTAAGGCTTCCACAATCCAAGTTCTATCTCAAAATTCTAGGTATTCTATACTTCTTAGAAGATACTAATCTTTCTGTTATGCTAGACATCATTAAAAGAGTAATCAAGTGTATTCACATTTTTAACAACATAGTTCTAGCTTTCTATCCTTGAGTTATCAAGATATATCCTAAATCTGACATGGCTATGATATAAGTTGACATTTGGGATTCACAAGATAATACAAAAGCAAAATGCCTTATTAATAGATGTTTTAATATAGAATAGCATATTGCTACAATTAGAGGAATAAATATGAATCCTAGTATTTCTTAATGCAAGAACTGCTAGAAGTGAGGTCACATCACATATATGTGTCACATGTATGGATAAAAGTATCAAAAATGCAATAGCCTGCACAAACTTGAATATTACAGAAAAATAACATAGTTGTTAGACTTGTGAAGCTTAAACCCAACTTTCTTTTAATTTTCCTTTTGATTTTTCTTTTCTTTTCTTTTTCTTTTGTTTTAGAACTGGGGTTAGGATCAAGTAACATCACAATCATACTATTATACAACAGTCACATCACCTGACATAGTCACAGTAATGGTTACATAGTCATAAGGTTGCAAAGAACATAGTAGAAGGTTTGAAAACAATAATATCATGTAATGTGCACAACACATGTTGATCTTATGGCTAACACATGGTTATTTAGGGTAGGTGTCAAAAACCTCATTTAGCTTGTATCTCCACAACCAGTAGACCTATTTTCACAAACTAAGTTGTTCTATAAAGCCCTAAATAAGAGCTATCTGTACATATGCAAGATATACAAAAGCAACAACAAACAACTGCAATATAGACCATCAGCAACTGTAAAAGCTTTGTTTGCTGATATCTCATGAACAGCTAGACAGATTCACATGATTAGACTTGTATTGGAAAGTGCTCATTAAATAGTTTCCAATAATATATGGTATATCTCATAGCAATAAGTATTGATAGAGATACAAGCACATCAATATAGTAACATAATTAGTTACCTTTTATAATTAGCCTAATAGCTGCTATGACAGATGACAGCTCCCATCAGGTATGAGTATTGATCATGTAATGGAAACAGCTTGTGTGTGGACCATTACTATCTTATATATATACTTCTGTATTTAAGGATTAGACTTCAGACTTAATAACATCAATTTACATTATTTATTATCAATCTTTATCCTTTGTTATCTGTATTGATCTTAATTATTATTGTCATTATTATTAAACTTCTAAATTACTCCTAAATCTCTAAGAGTGTATTCAAGGTTTAGATATCACAAATAAGTAAGTCATTTATTTTGTGATATTAGGCTAAAGAAGTAGAGCATAGACCATAGCTAGTTAGTATATTGTTATAGTGTACTTGGACACTAACATTTTTCTTTTTCTTTTATTTATTTTTCTTAATTTAATATTTCTTTTTTTTTGATTTTCTTTTTCTTTTTATTGATGATGAAGAGGTATGTGACTGTAGTTACATGACATATCACATGATGTGAGATCATAAGCCTAGACTGGGCAAGAGTAGACTAGAAGAATAATGTCAAGGAGCATATTAACAGCATGTCTACCTCATAGTGTATACATGGTACACTTATGGACAATACATGGACTTTAGGGTAGGATTAATTATTAGTAGCATGGACTATCTATAATTTATATAAATAGAATAGCAATTCAGCAGAGACTCCTTGTTGAGTTCTCTTGTGATCTCCACAACAATATCTGTCCTTAAGATTTATTGATTATGCTTCTATTAGTTTTGTAACTAGTGGTTGCCACAACATATATATAGGTAGATATCTTATACTAAGAACTCCATCAAGTTCTCTTGTATTGACCTAATACAAGATTCTTCTTATTAACCAACCCTAAGGTTTTTGAGTTGTAATAATAGTATTACAAAGCCAATTTCAAGACAAATTCTCTACAGCTTGAAACAAAGAAAGAAAAACCTTGTACTTATTTTTTCAAGTGTATTAACTACAAGAGTAAATATTAGACAAACAGTAACAACTGTTTCTTCTAGAAATACAGATTTAACTAAGATTTGTTAAGAATAGACTAACTATTGAACTAGTTATACTAAAAGTGCACATTATCAAGCTTAGCTTTGACATCTGGCTGGTACTATATATATACTTCATATTATACTCCTGACAAGATTGACACAACAAAAAGTTACATGAGCTCTGAGAACTTAAAGCCAATTCAATTTGCTTATCTTTTTTTTTTTTAATTCAACAATTTATTACACAGTGTGTAGTAGCAGACTGTGGTAGTTACTTTGTAACGACATACAGAAGAAGTGAACTGACATGAGGGATAGAAACTAGGAAAAAAGAAAGAGAAAAGAAAAAGGGAAAAAAAGAGACTAATCATATGAATAAAATGAAAAGAAAAGAAGATAGGAAAAAGAAAAATTAGAGAAAAAGAAAAGAACTAATTCCAAGATCAACTTGAAATAGTTGATGAAGCACTATCTAAGAACGCAAAAGCATTTGGATTAGCTGTCAAGAACATGATAAAATGACTAAGAGAGTCTCTTCTTGGGTTCCAGTACCCATTAAATCTTATATAATCATAAAGAATATGTCTTCTTGATTTGATAGAATAATTACCATATGGGCACTTAAATTCTTCATTGGGGAAAAACCTAAGCCTGTATTCACCAATTGGAGCATGATTTGTAATAGCTCTAGTAGTATATGCATACAGTGAGTTCAAGTGACCAAATGATAGAAGCTATGGACCTCCTTTTGTGTAAGAGAGTTTGATAACATTAAAATTGTTGTCTAATAGATTAAGGAAATGTTTTTCTCTTCCATCCAAGGCTTGGAACTTCATTTTCCAGTAATTGATAATATTATCACTATCAGTTTTCTTGTAGTAATCCCAAGATATTTTGCTAGGATAGATAGGTGAGAGATTGAAGGACTTTGAATCCCTATTGACTACTTTGTGAAGTCTCCAGTTGAGTTAGCTAGGACACTCTCAGAATTCAATTGAATTGACTCAGTTACAATCAAGAAAGTGGCATAATTCCTGGAGAATAGCTGCAGTGTGAATTTAGTAAGAATGGGATGTGGCATTGAATATTTTCTTTGCTGTATGGATGGAATTGGTAATGACAATAATCTTGGAAATGTTTTCTTTGTTACAAGCCTGGTTGATACCATATCTAATAGCAAATAATTTGGCTTCAGTACTTGTGACAAATGTTACATGATGAACTGTTTTAGTCATAGGATGATTGGCTAAATGTACATGTGATATGGATGTAGCAATGTCATTCTTGATGCTAGTATCCATGACAATGATGGCTGTGGATAGAGAAGAGGATGATTCTAAAACTAGATTGTCAAGTTGTTGAAAGCGGATTGTATTATTTTTTTCTTTTTTATTAGATAAGTTGAAAGAAAAGTGGTCTGGAAAATTGTTAATGATTCTAGAACCTGGAAAAAATTCCATACACTTTGTTGTTTGAATCGACCAAATGACCTTTGATGAGAGATCTTTGGCAACTAGTGAGATTGTTGAGTGAGACTGGATGTTAGTGAATAGGCAAACTAGAAAGATTGTGTCACAAACTTTATTCAGCTTGTATCTCCACAACCAGTGGACCGATTTTCACAAACTAAGTTGCGCTAGAAAGCCCCAAATGAGGGCTATCCGCACATATGCGGGATGTACAAAAGTGACAACAAACAATTGAGATATCAGGCCATCAGTAGCTGTAAAAGCTTTGTCTGCTAATATCTCATGAACAGCTGAATGGATTCATATGATTGAACTTGCGTTGGAAAGTGCTCATCAATCCGTTTCCAATGATATATGATACATCTCAAAGCGACAAGTATTGGTAGAGATACAAGCATATCAATATAGTGACATAATTAGTTATCTTCTAAAATTAGCCTAACAGCTGCTATGACAGCTGATAGCTCCCATCAGATATGAGTTTTGATCATGTGATGGCAACAGCTTGCGCACGGACCATCACTCTTTTGTATATATACCTCTGTGTCTGAGGGCTAGACCTTAGACTTAACAACATCAATTATTCCTGTTGATACTTTTCATTATCTGTCAGTCATTATACCCTTGTACTGAACCTCTGAAACACTATTCAGCTCAAGTATCACAACCAGTAAGTATCTTATTTGTGATAGATTATTCATAAATGTTTGAACAAGGTAGTTAGGGGGTAGAGCAAGTGTGCATAATTGTGATCGATTTGCGAGTTTTTGAAGATGTAGTTTGATGGGAATAATTCCTGCAATCGCTTTAATGCCTTCAACTGGAGATATTTTGAAAGCTCCAAGTATCCATATGGCAGCTCTTCTTTGCATTTTCCACAAGATTTTCACATGGTATGATAGAGAGGCATGGTTATAGAACCATAATTGATAGCTATATAATATGATGGGTAGGATGCAGCACCTATAGAGTAAACACTTTGGGTCAGAATAATGCCACACAATAAATTACCAAGGAGCTTCATGCACTTGACTGTGGATATGGCTTTGTTCAAGTAATAATCAATATGTTGATGGAATGAGAGCTTCCTATTGAAGATAAAGCCCAAGTATTTTCACAAATTTTTGGGCATAAGAACAGGTCCTCCAATAGTTGAGAGGTCAAGAGGGAGGGATCAGAGAAGCTATATGACCTATTGAAATGAAACACTTTAGTTTTAGAATGTTCAACAATGAGACTAAACTTGTTCAGAAGTTTAAACATTACATTATAGCTACAAAAGAGACACAAGTTAGAAATATCAATTGATTTGTTCTGGAAAATGAATAGACCATCATCCACAAAGGAAATGATAGAAATAGAAATGTTAAGATTTTTAAGATGATTTTCTAAAATATAGAGAAATAGAGAAAGATAAAGGGCCGACAGAATGGAAGATAGAGCAGACCTTTGACCTACTCCAATGTTTACCTCAAAGGTGGGAGAGGAAAGATTGTTTCATGTGTAATTGGTTTTTCTACTGATAAGATAGTTAGTGAAGAAGTTGACTACTCAAGAGTCTAGGCCTGCTTTTTGAAGGATGCAAATGAGAAAGTGATAGTTAAGAGATGGGAAAAATTACACAATATCAAAGGCTAGGATACTAGTTGTGCTGTCCTTGACCCAGCCTGAACGAATAATGTGAGTGAGAGCAATATCTACATTAGTAGTAGATTTGAATTTCAAACTACCTAGCTGGCTTTGGTATATGAAGTCATTCACTGCAATATGAAATTGGAGTCTTTCAGTAATGACCTTTTCAATGAGTTTGCCTAAAGTGTTCAGAAGGATGATAGAGTGGAAAGATTTGGGGTAATCATATGTCTGTTTGTTAGGCTTAGATATAACAACTATAGTCGATCTCTTGAAATGGTTTGGCCAGTACTCTAGAATGATATAAGCATCAGCAATATTGGTGATATCATTGAGGCAATCGTCCTGTTTGAGAATGGACTTGAGATGTTACCACATCAACTTATCCAGTCCTGGTGCTGATGAATTATTGCATTTGTTTATAGCTTGTCTGAATTCTTCTTTGGAAAACGCATTCCAAAAAGTCATCAATTTGTTGCCGATCTCTTCAAGAACTTCAACATCAACTTGTCTATGAAGTGCAGTGTTGAATGAGGAATAAAGGGCTCTCCAAAGGCTATCAGGGGAGAGATATGGTTGGTTATCATATTTGATGGCCTCAGTGGTGGGTAACTTTCACTTGTTGACCCAATCCATAAGTTCTCATGGGCCTTGGCTCTTGTTTGCAACCTCTTGGATTTTATCATTGAAGAAAGACCTCTTGGTAGTCTTGACTACTTTCTTGTATATCTTCCAGTTTTCAGGACTTCTTGTCATCCTGTACTTGTCTAAAGCTCGACTGCACTCATCATTCCACTACTGCTTGGAATGCTTCATGATTCTTGTTTGTTTGGTATTCTTATTCCAAGCCTGTTTGATTATCAACTCGAGAAGATTGACAACATCTTCTAGTTTGTCACTGTCTGTTATATTAGAGGTGTTCAAATTTTTTAAGTTCGTTATAATCTCTTTGACAAAGGCTGTCTCCTCTTTGCTATTTTTTAGAATCAACAATTTAGTTGAGATGACATTTTCCTCCATGATTGAAATGGTTATTGTGAGGGAAGCATGGTGAGATGTAAGGTGCCAGTCAGGGTAAATCAAATGACTATTGAGTTCATTTGACCCATTGCAAAGAAACATGAGGTTGATAACTGAGTTAGCTTCGTCTTCAGTGTCAGAATACCTAGTTGGATAAGAGTTAGTTGGTATCAATAAGTTCAGATTGAACAACACAGCTATAATAAGAAGATCATCACTAATAGATGAATGATGAGGGAAGGACAGATCCCATAAACTATCCCTAATGTTGAAGTCACCAGTCATAATAAGAAGATTGTTAATGTTCACCTCAGTATTCTTGAGATACTTTAAGGCCAAGTGAGAAGAGTTAGAATAAACATTCATGATGAAAGAGCAAATATGATTATTGAGAAACAAGATAAGGAGAATATCTTTATGGTTAATAATATCTTTTCAAAGAGAGAATTGTAAAGATGAGAGACATATATTGATATAGGCAAGAACTCTGGGGGAATCTAAGCAGTTTGATGGAGTTCTAGCAAATAAGAGCCAGTTTGGATAATGAGTCGTTCCTACTAAGGCTTCTCCTTTGCAATTTGAGGAGCTTAGAATCATGTGAATTTTGGACCATGAAGGTTCTTGAATGAAAATAATGTTGAATTGGAGTTGTGTCTCAAGGATGGTATTGACAACAAGTGAGTTCTTTTGAATGTTTTGTGAGAAGATCTTGAGGTCTTTAACGATTATAGTTGGGAGTCACCATTTATGACTGAACAAATCGATTTGGATCTGTTCTCACAGATCTTAGCATATTCTTTCTGGTGCTACTCTCTGTTAAACCTGTGTCTCTAGAATGGACAGAGATTTGAATCGGCTTGGTGATCACCCTGACAGTTAGAGCATTTGAACATATGTAGACACAGCTCTCCTCTTTTTGTTTTGAGGTGCAGAGGGTTTGTCTTCTCATTTGCCTTGCAACACCATCCAAATTTGTAATAGTTTTCCAACTTGTGTGGTTTGTTGTATTTAATGCATTTAGAACCTTGGATTCTATAAGAGAATGTTGAGTACTGTTATAGAACAAGTGTGTGGACAGACTTTAGGGTTAGGGTTAGTAGATAGGAATAAGACAGTAGTATTTTATTAGTCTACAATGGATGGAGAGCACGTGACCTGGAAGTCATGTGGAATAGTCTAGAGCGGTCTGGAAGGACTTAGGGTCTAAAAGGATTGGGAAGAGTCTAGATGAAGTTAGGGTTAGGAGATGACGTCAAGGGACATGGGTTCCTCATGGTGTACACATGGTGTGCACATGTATAGCAGAGATTAAAGGTATGACATCAGGGCACATGTAGGAAGCATGGTGGCCTTAAGGGAGACGCATGGTGGATGGACATGAGATAGACACATTGTTGTAGCATGGACCACTTGTAACTTATATAAATAGAGGAGCAATGCAGCGAGGGCTCCTTGTCGAGTTCTCTTGTAATTCCCCCACTCTTTACTTGATAGCCCACTGGAGAGCTTTGCTGGTTGTGAGATCATTTGTCCTTGAGTGACGAGTGGTTGCTACAACAAGTACCCCCATTTCCAGCAATTCTTGCATTGCAGTACTCCAGGGTTTATATTAGCACCTCGAATAGTTGCTATGTATTTACTGACATTAAAACATTGGTTGATGAGGCCTTTAGCCCTGCTACTGCTTTGGATATTTCAAATGTCTATTCAGATGATAGACATATTTGACTTGGGTGAAACCTTGATGACTCTTAGTTTGGACACTAAGGTGATATTGTTGAAAATTTGGTTTTGTTTTAAGATATTTTCAACATTGTTGGAGATGAGATGATCCTGAGAGTTGCCATGAGGGAAATACGAGATTCTTATGATTTTGAAATAGGATTTTGACTGAGAAAGATGAGGAGTATCAACTTGAAGGGCATCAATGCCCTCAGCATTTTTGACATAATGGTCAATTATCTGTAGATCAGACTGTAGAGAGACTTTATTAGTAACCATAGTGATGCCTAGAGGATCGAAGCAGATAAAGTCAACCAAGACCTCTGATTTTGCATTTCTTAAGATTCTGTTGATGTTAGCAATGTAAGTAACTGAATTTCTCATGAATTTGGTGTTGTTGTCATTGCTCATTAGAATGATTACCTGTTTTCTAGAGGGATCTTTTGTGGTTATCTGGATGTGGTGTTTTGGCTTTGGAGTGCCTTTGATGATATCATAGGTCAGATCTATTTTCTTCATGCCAATAGATGGAAATGCCTCTTTGATTTTGATTACCTCTGAAGTGCTCACAGTCTGTTTGGAAGCTTGAGCATAAGATATGATGGACTTCTTAGGTTCAGCTATCAATTTGTTATTTTTGAAGTATTTTGAAATAATGTTGACCTCTTTCTAGGACTTGGTCAGAATAGATAGAGGGATTTTTTTGATGTTTGCCAGAATATGCTTGATAGTTTCCTTATTGTTTTTACCAGGAGTCAGAGTGATCTTAGGGGTGAATTTAGATGTGATTTTCTTCCTAAGAGAATTTGATTGATTGTCAGCATATAGAGTGTCCCAGTTAGCATGGTAGACCAAAGAGATAAAGTTCCAAATAGATTCTCCAATACCGTTTAAATCCTCCAAGTCATTTGCCTTAGAAGAGTTTACCTGTTTGTTAGCAATATACCTAGCCATAAAATTTAAGGAGTCTTTAATATTTTTAGCATCTGAGGCAATGTATTCCATTGAGCTGTGCAAAGAAATGGGGTGAAAGTTGCCATTCTAGAGATCTGGTTTAGTTGGTGCTTGAGGATTGTAAGGAAGTTGGATGTTGATAATATTGTTGTCTTCCATTTGGGTAGTTGTGCCACATGTGGTGTTGGGTTGATGTTCTTTGTTAAGAACATATTGAGGGTTTGAGTTGCTTGACATGAGGTTGTTGTGTTTAGTCCTTGTGTTAGCCTGATGTTTAGCTGCTTTGCTGACATGAAGTACTTTCTTTTGGTCTGTCTCATAAGACAGAGCAAGAGAGTCATCTACCTTTTCATCATCAACATCCATAGCATTGTTGTTTGCCATCCTTTCATAATATACAACTGAGGATTTTGTAGAGGACATCGATAAGTTCCTGGAGATGTTTCTGTTAGTTGAAAGGGGTCTACTCCTCACCTCATCAAAATTATTAGGAGAAGGCCTTGCAAGAAAGTTCATCCCTATGTCCCTTAAAGAGAACACAGTTAGCAATGTAAAAGCTTGATAATGAGATATGATTGTGGAACTAATTTTTGTAGTAGGAAAATGTTTATTCACTAATTCTCTTATAGACACTACCATACAAGATAGTGGTAAGAGAGAAAGAAGCGAGGAGGATTCAATTTGCTTATCTGTAAGCAGAATAAAACAATGATTTTAAAATTCTTTAAAATATTTTTACTCAAGAACTTTCCTAGTTGATCACTCATAGTATTCTAAGCTCTATATCTGAGGAAGAAGAAGATATTGTAGGAGCTCTCAATTATCTGTTATAGACTATATTTATGAGATTATTGCATATTGAGAACAATCATCCAAGAGTTCTCACTTACATTAATATCAGATTGATAAAGCTATGTTTTTCACTTAGAAAAGATGTTTTTAATCATAGAGATATAAATATCATTTCTTTTTTTAATTGCAGTATTATGTGTTTTATTATTAATGTTTATTTAGATAATCAATAATCTGCCTTAAAGTATATAAAAAATACTGAGGTGAATTTGAATAATGTCTTAATTATAATAGGAGATTTAAGTATTAGAGATAATAACTGGGACCTCTTATATTCACATTATTTGACACATGTGGATACACTTAGGGAAATAGCTAATAGTTTCTATCTAGAACTATTATTGCCTATTGATCAAGTATATACTTAATATATAGATAACCCTTAAGATTCAAATTTGGTATTAGATCTAATGTTTCTCCATACAAATGTAGAGGAATTTAACAATCACATGATCTCACTAGACCTTCAAAGTCTACCTGGCCACACTTCTTTATTAGTCTACATTATTTTTGAAAAATAAACCATTTAAGTTGTATCAATATAACAAATATCTATGATTATGAAATACTAGAAGAAGTAACTCAAGAGTTCACTTTTATTGCAAAGAAGCTTTGGTACAAATATTCCAAATATGTCAACATTACTAAATACTCTAAAGCATGGTAAAATAAGGAATGCAATAGGGATCTGACTAAGTATTGAATATCTAGAAGAAGAACAGACTGGATTAAATACAGAAAAAAAGTAAAAATAGCTAAACAAATATTTTTTGACAACAGAATTTAGAAGATTACATTGACCAACAAAAGACTATGAGATTTGATGAATTGGATTAAGAAACACAAATTACCAGCTATGAAAGCCATCAAGTTCAATAGGTGTTCTTACAACAAGTTGAATAATTTGTAGTAAGCATTTTATCAATCCTATAATACAGCTCAAGACAAACTAATCAATCTTTAACTTCTGGATAAAATTCTGTTGCACTAATAAGCAAAATGACCTTCTTTCTCCAAAGCCAAATTTATCAATGCTATCAATAGATGTGGTGGTTTATCTATACCAGATCCAGACCATATCTCTTAAAGTTATCTTAAGGCTTTAATAAGTGATACTAAGTGTGTTGCTAATATTGTTAATATACTGAATTTATGTATTGATATCAGTTATCAGTCTTCTTATTTTAAAATGTCAATGTTAATTATTATTCCAAAGCCTAACAAGCCATTGTATAATATTCCTAAAACATTTTGGCCCATCATTCTCCTCAATACAATATGAAAACTTATTAAAAAAGCTATAAACAGTAGACTGTAAGTCCACTCTGTCACAAACTTCATTCAGCTTGTATCTTCACAACCAGTAGACCAATCTTCATAAACTAAGTTGCACTGGAAAGCAACAAATAAAGGCTATCTGCACATATATGGGATGTACAAAAGTAACAACAAATAACTGAGATATCAGGCCATCAGTAACTGTAGAAGTTTTGTGGGCTAACATCTCATGAATAGCTAGATATATTCATATGATTAGACTTATATTGGAAAGTGCTCATCAAACCATTTCTGATAATATATAGTATATCTCAAAATAATAAGTATTAATAGAGATACAAGCATATCAATATAGTAACATAATTAGTTATCTTCTAAAATTAGCCTGACAGCTGCTATGACAGATAACAGCCCCCATTGGGTATAATTTTTGATCATATGATGGAAATAGCTTGCATACAGACCATTACTATTTTGTATAAATACTTTTGTATCTAAGGATTAGATCTCAAACTTAACAATATTATTTATTATTAATTTTCATCAGTTTTTATAAATTATTCTTATTGATCTTAATTATTATTGTCACTATTATTGAACTTCTGAATTACTTCTAGACCTCTGAGAGTGCACCCAAGATTCAGATATCACAAACAAGTAAGTAGTTCATTTTTTGATAGGTGATTTCTTTCCAGTATTACTCATTTTATTCTCCATTGGATTGAAGAGTCTTGTAATATGATAGTGGATAAAATGGCATAGTCTTTACTGAAGCTTGTAATAATTTCATAGCCTTCTTCAGATTGTTGACTTGATTTTATATGAATATTAGTTCAGAGATTTTTTGTCTGCTTGACTTTGATGGTATATTATAAGGTTTGTACAGAAATACTTTTTCATCTTGTACTCTGTCTTCTTTTTATCTTCCTTTGTTAACTACCATAAATTGTTCCATGTCTCAATGTGTATCTTGATATGTGTCTTGGATTATCTTTATATAATCATCTACTTGAGAATTTCTTTTTCCTTTGTACTTGTCCAATTCATCAACTAATAGTATTTGGATATAATGTGCTTGGTTTTTCATATTTCCTTGGATGATGTTTT